>VYXH01004478.1:37433-53490 GCA_013397275.1 Burhinus bistriatus | reverse complement strand
CAGACCCCCACTGTAACATCACCTGTCCCTGCCCTCCCTTTAATCATGACCCATAAGCTCTTGGTCAGCTCCTCATCCATCCCCCAGCGCAGCTCCATGCACTCCAGCTGGTCACTGACAAAGAGGGTGACACTCCCTCCTCATCTCCCCTGCCTGTCCTTCCTGAAGAGCCTGTATCCTTCCATTCCATCACTCCAGTCATAGGAATCATCCCATCGTGTCTCTGTGATGCTAATAAGATCACAGCCCTGCAGGTGTGCGCACGTCTCTAACTCCTCCTGTTTATTCCTCATGCTAAGTGAGTTTGCATACAGGCATTTAAGTTGGGCCCCCGATGAATCTGACTTACTGGCTGGAGTGTCTGGAATTCCTTTGTGCTGCTCTCCAGGTGCTCTCCTGCTGACCTGTGATCCTTCTCCAGGTCCTGGGCATCTGTTGATACCCTAGGAGGCTTACCTTATTCTTCATGTCAAGATCTTCAAATTATTTTAGTTCAGTTTCAATTGAAAATATAAACAAAGAAAAGGATGATATAGTAATTGGGGAAGAAAAAAGAATCTGCTTGTTTTATATAACACTACTGGACCCAGGTATAAAACTTAAGTCAAGTCCTAAACAAACACATTTTTCACTAGATTTTCTTTAAAATGCAGGTTTCTATTTTCTGTTAGTTTAAACTTAGTGGTTTTTTGGTTTTGGGCCTTAGCCTAGGTGAGGACTTCAGTGATTTCCCCACAGCATGTGTCCCAGAAATTTATTAGTTGCATAAATAAACAAACCAACCCCAAAAATTCTCCTGTGATTGCTCAGTTCTGGGTATTGCCACTTTCAGAACCCAAAAGCTTGAAGGCGCCATGTGGTGATGAGCCGGCAACTGTGATGCATAGGAGGGTGGTCAAAAGTGGTGCATGTTGGGAAAGAAAGAAGCTAGAATGATAAAGTAAAAACAGTAAAAAAAAAATGGGAGGAAAAAAAAAAAGGAAAAGTGAAATCCTTGAGGCAAGTGGCTAAATATTTCTGTGGATGCTCCTAAGTTTTTTCCAGAAGAAAGTTTAACAGACACAGAAAAGGTGGGGCAACTGTTGGTGTTAGGAAATGAAACCAAAGAAAAAAATCAGATCACCAAGCAAATACGGATCACAAAGCAATTACAAAAAAAAATCACAAAGCAAAAAGGCAATTCCTAGCTTTGGTCTGTAGCCGCTTTAAACTTGTTTGTTATGGAGGTAGGAGGGAGTGAACTGGGTGGATGACTTGCCCTATATCCCCCATTTTGCTCCCAGAACTCACGTGTAAGTGGATCCAGCAACACACCTTCCTAGGAAGAAAAATGAGATCTGAAAGTGAGTTGAGGGTAATAGCACGGCAAACTGGGAGACAGAGAACCAGCACAGGGAGCGAGAAGGAGGGAAGTTATGAAATGGCAGCTGATGCTAGCACATTTCCACAGGCTAAGACAACCAGGAAAATGAGTGAGGAGAGGTGGCCATTGCAGGCTGGAGAATGAGTTCAGGGGAGGAGGGAATGTGAGGAGTCACACTGCTGAACAGGGACTGCAATTGCTCATCCTTAACTTCGTAGCCAGTCCCAACATTTCGTTCTTCACCTGATCATTTATTCTTACCAGTTAAGCGGAAACCTGAAAAATTCCCTTTAGTACCAAAACCCCTTTTCATTCCAGCCAAACCAAAATTTTGGTTTGATTTTGCAGTCAGTGTAACAAAAGCAGAGGAAAGAGCACTAAGCTCAAGGTGGGAACAGAACAGCAGAGAAGCAAGGTCTCCTTTCTTTCTAACCACTGAGGACAAGGGACTTGCATTCAGTGCCCTGCCTCCTTGCACCTCTGCATACTTTTCTGGTTTTGAGGCAGGGCTCTTGCAGGGTTGGTGGGGTTCTCCTCCTCCACTGAGAGCCCTCCCACTTTGTGTGGTGCCTTTAGTTACTTAACAAGCAGTAAGCATGCAAGTGGTTAGGACACTAGCCACAGAGATAGAATATGAGGATTCGCATCCCAGCTCCACCAATATCTTAGTGATTTTATCACAGAATTTCTGTAGCAGTCACCTGGGTGAGAGGAAGACGCTGAACCTTGGTCTCACACACCCTAGGCAAGTGCAACCCTTGATAAAAGAAACTGTTTCACTGATGATGTGTCTCTTGCCCACCATCCTACATCTGACCCCTTTACGCAAACAGTATTGGGATGTGCAAAAATACGTTATTCAATGAAGAAAGCGGTTCCTCAAATCCCACAGCTGAGGAGAATGACTTTCACAGCACAGGTATTTTAACATCTGTAACAGCAGACAGTGAGAAGGCTGTGAAACTAAAATGGAGAGGAAGTGACTCTGTGTTTTTAAGCATTTTAAAAGTAGCCATGCAATATGAAAGCACCAAAATACAGAATGAGATGGAGTATGGCAGCCACAGACTAGTGTGTGTGCTGGGGAAGAGGATGAGAGAGTAGAAGTGCTGTGGTGAGAGCTGCTTGCAAAAACAGTAAGGGGATAAGAAGCTAGTTTTATTTGCACATGACATTACTAACCACTTGTGGCCAGCACTACTTCAAGATGCACAAAGGCCTGGAATAATTAGGTCAGTCATGTCTAGACGCAGAGACAGCTAGATCAGGCTTTGCCATGCTGCAGCTTTCACCAGGAAACTGTGGCCGTCACAATAGCAGAGTTCAGGAGAGGAGTATAAAAAAATCTGCATCCGAGCGGGTACCAAAAATACCCTATTGCCAACAAACTGAACGGGCTACAAGAGCTGCCTGCACCTCAACCTCCCCCCGGCTCCTGTCAGACTGCTTGCATGAGCAGATCTTCAACTTCAGAGTCTAGAGTGAATAAGCAGGGGAGATCAAACATGCATACCCTGTTTGAACATAAACTTAATTGTCTGTACAACAGAACATGTAAGTCCACACAACATAGTGAGTGTTCAAACTGAAGCTACCATTCAAGGATTTCTGTGGGTAGGGAACGACCGTGGGATGGCAGCCTGAATGTTAAGTAGCTTCATCATCTCCACAATGTCAAAACATCACCTTACGCTCCAAGAGGATTCTTTGATTAATCTAATTAACGCTATTCGGCCTCGTATGTGAGGCAGTAGGTGTGTCAGGCTGGAGTTTTTACTGGCTCCTGCTGACACAAAGAAGGGAAAGGGTGCTCCTGGCAGCAGCGCTGCAGCAGCACGAAAGCAGCAGGAGTGTGGGGACAGGCTCCCCGGCTTGCTGGCTGGGAGTCTGCAGCTGCACGTGAATCACTGTGGTCGCTTGGCCTTGCAGGGGTCGGTTCTTCAGCATCGATGAGAAACGTACTGCTAGAGGAAGGCGATAGAGTGTTTTCTGCAGAGATTTCAAAACCTAATGGTGGCAATTTGTTATACGGTCACGTCACCAGATCTCAGACAGTCCCATCAGTGTCCCCGCACCAGAAAAAGCAAGCAGTAACACCTTCCTGTTGTGCTGTTCTCATTTTGTTTTCACAATGTAACAAAGCAACCTCACTAACAAGAGCAGAGGAGGTTAATCTGGTTTGGCTTTGTTTTGAATAGGAGGTTTGCAGGTCCCTGTGACAGCAAAGAGAAAGATTTCCTAGGTGTGAACACCAGGCCCAGGATAACCAAGTTCTTGAAATTGGCTTAGTTCTTATATTGAATCGAATATTCACTGAAGCAACTCTCTTTCCTTCTTTGGCGTGCATTAGAGGCCATATAATTTATTTTTCATTTGATTTAAAGTGAAATGCAGACAGACTGGCTAGTTAGCAGTAGCACAAGACTACAGTACAAGTGGAATTTAGATGACATTTGATAAGAAAAGAAGGACATTTTTTCCACATAGGCATTCAGAGATTTTTGTACCAACACATAGGAGTTCTTATAGCCTTTGATACAAATTATTGTGAAGAAACCTTAGTGGTAAAAGAATTGTGGTCATATCCAAAATAATTAGATATTGTCTTTGATTTCTAGCCCTCAAGATTTTAAGCATTCTCTACATATTGCTGTAATTTCTTTCTTGCCTATCACAACAATATCAGTAAATAGCTTATATCCAAGTACAGGGCCTTATGCTACAAATGGACATAGATCAATAAAACGGCATAGAAAATAACTCACAAAACAGCAGTTATTGAACAATGTTAGTTGATTATTTAAGGTACTCATCCACTGCCTACATTCAATCTCACTGTATCTTGTAATTTATGAAGAAAACTATTGTATTTCAATATACACTATACTTATTGCAGACTCCGTAATATATATTTGTAATATAATAAGACCTCCTAGCAACTTTCAGCTGGGGTAGCAAAGAGTGTTAGCATGCCAAGGACATTACATCATACACTGGCCCTTCTTAGCCAGCAAAAATAGTACCTTATGAGAGAGTTGTGGTAAAGATTAGATTTTTATATCATAACTCACAACAGAACACCTCCACCTCAGGAAACAAAACATGACAGCAATTGACAGAAATATACCATATTTCTGGACAGTAACTGAAGGAGAATATCAGATGTCATCCTGACGGGGACAGGATGACAAACTGGGCTTAACATTGTGAAGTGCTGAAAATGATTTAGAAGCGATGATTCCAGGATCCGGCTTTCAATGCCATCTCAAAGGCGGCACATACTGTATGCCTACATGTCCTCTATCTCACTACTGCTTCAGGAAAAAAGCCCCTTTCATTTCTTTTTATGGTAATTAGATGTTTCCTGGGATAAACCCTATGGCCCTCAAAGGCTCTTTACCATGCTTGCTGTTTGGTATTTAAGAAAGACACACCACCTGCAGGGGCAGCGATTCAGGGTTTAGTTTGTTTCTTCTTTTTGAGTCCTGTACCTGCAATTTGAACACTCCTCCACCTCCAACAGTTATCTTTTCCGCTAACATGCCAGTTACATTGTCGGCTAGGGTGAGCAGGCCCGGTAGCAACCCAAATGTGATGTTCTTTGGTGCCCTCTTTGGGACTGAGAGCCACAAAGCCCTTGGGGACACCGGGGTGGGTGACAAATGGAGCGCTGGGAGCAGAAGCTGTGAGAGCTGCCCAAGTGCAGCAGCAGTGGAGCAGCTGCTCAGCTGGAGAAAGACGGGTTTATCTGCCAGTTTTAGCCTTGCTTTACATGAACTGTTTGCACATTAAAGCTTTGGGAACAGTTCTCAGTCCATCTGTACTAGCAAGGCGTTAAACCACACAACAGGTTGCCCTGAAGAACTGAATTACCTGGGCTCTGTTTGCAAGCTATACCCACCCCTGGGTTCTCCTGGGGGCTTACCCCTTTCATGCAGTCCAATCATGTACTTAATTCTCTCCAATTAATTAACTGAATACTCGTGCCTGGAAAGGGGACCTCTGAGAGCAGCTCTAACAGCAACTGGAGAGGCTGTTTGCCAAGGTTGGGGGGGTTTACCAAGCTTGCATCATTTTAACATTTCCAGGCAATCTAGCCTAATGGGACTGACAGAAGAGACAGAGGCCAGGAAAGAAATCCTGGGAACCCTTTACACCACTTGGCCTTGACTCGGTCTGCTGTCAGAACCCAAGTAAAAGGCACCTGTTTGCGATGCTGTCTTAGAAGTAGGATGGAGCTATGGGGACTAGCGTTAGGCACTTAGGAAAACCCCTGTAAAGTCCCCATGTCATTTACAGTGTCTTTCCTTCTGGAGACTTCCTTGGAAAGGGCAGTGTCTCCAAGCCTGCTCACAGACAGGCACCCAAAAAGCAGTATCTTGTCTTCAAACAAAAACTTCGTTCCTGTGTTGGAAGGTAGGACAGGACCTGAGGGTGCACAAATAGTGCATGTCTCTGTCATAATAGCAATTAACACATAAATCAGTGCTTGGCTCTGATATGAGTATGTAGCTTCTTAAATATAACTGCTTTGAGAAAACCAAGGAATGGATCAGTTTGCTTATTTTGGGCTTACAATAAGATGGCCAACATTGAGACTGAATTCTTCACAAAACATGGTAGCATGTCAGAATTTGTCTGAGGAAGACATCCTGTAAATCAGTCTTTTTACTCAGATTGCAGTGTTGAAACATCTGCACCTGGGATGTTCGAAGTTATAACCCACAGCTTATTTGAAGTTTCTTTAATTTAATTATTAAGTCCGTATTAGTAGATGTTAGCACTGGCTTGCCAGGAAATATACAACAACAAAAGCATCACACATCATCTGCACAGCAAACTGTTCAGTGAATCACACACACCTAAAGGGGCCATCTTATCAGTGTGTATAAATACTTGAAGGGAGCAAAGCCATCTGAACATGGTCCCAGGCAGCCAGCTCCAGGTGGCCCTGCTTGAGCAGGGAGGTTGGACCAGATGACCTCCAGATGTTGCTTCCAGCCTCAGCAATTCTGTGACTCTGTGAAAAGCTGTATTGCTTTCAACAAAATTAATCCTGTACAAAAAAAGCACACAGCTTGTTACTTGTAAGGACAACAATGCTTATTAGTCTGTAATGCAACATATCTCACAGCCTGTATCCTCACCTGGAGAATGTTGTGCTAGAAGAGTTCTTTGGAAGTCAGTGATTTTACACCTATTACATAAATAGAGGATGTGGTCCAGGATCTTTTCAAGTGTTATTGAACAATGTTCTAAAGGATGTATGTGAAATCAAAACAGAAAGTGGATGTGCATGATTTTCTCTCCATAGTGACAAGATACTATAACCTACCTTCTATTCATACACGGACTGCACAGACTGGCAGGACAGAACGAGAGCCTTACTTCATCAATATTTTTTATCTTAGATTTAATGTTCCATAGCAGTCCAGTGCTGCTTCTTTTGAAATCAGTGTTTAAATTATCATTAAGCTTAATGAGAACAGGGCTGGTTTACCTGCCTTAATTTGAAAAGTGAGTCTAATACTAATAATAGCTGAAATGAAGTCAAAACATTGTGCAAGTCTTTTCTGTATTCAGCATGTTGTTACAAGTGTCTGTGGACATAGTCAGGGGAGAATGTTAACACAACAGGCTATTAGCACGGAATTAATGGTTCCCTATTGTTAGATTAGTGCAAAAGGAAAGGTATAATATTTATCTGCAATGCACAAGACACGAGGCCTGTGATAATGCTATGTTTTGTTTAACTTTATTTCTCCACAACTGTTCCCGTATTTTTCTGAGGGACATTTTTCCCCTCCCTGCCTCCACGCATCAGAAGCAAAAGGCTTGGTTCTTAACTGGCATAGATGCATCAGCAGACCAATTTTCTAAAGTCAAAATCACTAGATGTTCACACTGGATATATGCTAACACAAACTGGAGTTTTAATCAACAAGGTTATGCTGCAGAAACAGACTAAATGAGAGTCTGATTGACTGGGCAATGCTAAGGACTACTGCACAGCTGTGCCAAACTTAAACTGGGTTAGTGTGAATTAAAGTCTTGGGTATACCTTGTTTGGACAAGAGATGAGGCAGTGTGTGTCTGTGAGGCTATTACATTACCAGTATTGCTCAGCGGGGTTCAGCAGAGCTATACTCCAAGAGTGAATTCATCCTAATGCTTTCAGATCATACACATTTACCCTGGAATGCTGTTGCTTGAAGTTTCATGCAAAAGGAAATTTATAAGCTCATTGACATGGGATTCCTTTTTGCTTGTTTTATGAAGGTAAAAATAAAGCTGCCCTAATTAGTGCAAAAGTTAACTACCGGAATCAACTATTAAGAAATGATGTGTTCTTTATTTCTTGCTCTCATCTCATTAACAATAGATTTTTTTTCCCGAAGGCAATGCTTTCATTAGACACAAGTTGCAAGACTCTACCCAGAGTAGCTGGGCAGACCTGTATGGTGTGCATCAAGCAAGAAATCAGTGCAAGTGACCTAGTAGTGCCTTCGGAGCTTAAGTTCTATTGAATGCAGGTAACAGAACCCAGCTGCATTACACTGTATAGGATGAAATGCCTTTGGACTGACATTTCCCCTAAATTAAAAAAAAAAAAACAAAACAACAACCAAACAAAAAAAACCCCAAACCAAAACCTAAAACTGTTTTGTGCATCTGATCAAGAAAACAAAAGATTCCCATAGAAAACTATGTCTAAGATGACCATGACTCAAACACAGTGTATGAGATAAATTCCCAAGAAAGGAAGTAGTCTAGGAGACAAAGCTGTAAATAAAGATACACACTTGGCAATTACTTTCATTTTTTTTTATTCAGGCCTTTACCCCACTACTTGTATGACAGTGTTACAGCCAGAAGTTAATCTAATTCTTAGCAGGACACTGCATAAACTACTTACGCTGTCTAATTTTTTGTCCTTTTACTGCTCTGCTCTCTCTTTCTGACACTCACAATGACACCCATAAAATACCCCCACCAATGTCCCCGCTACAATGCATAGTGTTCTAATCCTGGAACACTGTGCTCCTGTTCCCTCCTCGTTAGATTGTCATCATCAGAGCTCCAGAGCACCACTCATGTCAGACAGGACAGGGGTTTCTCAAGCACCACACACAAAGGAGGTCCTTCCCAGTAGTCTTCTGTTTCATTAGCTTGTAGCCTGAGGAACACAGCATATCCTCATTAAAAAAGCCTAGATCATAGAAAATGGTTGTCCTCCATACTGTGTAACACGATCATGCCCTCAGATGTTTACTGAAATTCACTTCTTTCATAGCATAGCTGCCAAATATCTTCTCTACCACTGCACTGGATAAAAGGAGAGAAAGCACTGCATGAAAAAATCCCAGAAAGATTTCCCTAGGTCATCCTGTGAATTTTATCTGTGTCTATTTTGAAGACTTCAAGCTAGTCACAGCAGAAATGGTGTTTTATTGGTGTTCAGTTAAGGCCAAACATGTGTTACCTCTTGACTAGATGGTGAGTCAATAAGCACGTAATGGCTGAACTGTCACCTCAGGACCAGGGTACAGAAATAGAGAAGTATATTAGTTTCTTTGTCCTACTTAGGTTGCCTGGATGTGTCATGAAGATGAATGCATTCACCAGAATCTGAATTAACCTACTTCGTTAATTGGAACAAAACCATCTACAAAGATAAAACATTTCACATTATCATCTTTTTCCAGTGGCAGCTGTCCTTCATCATGAAAACATAGCTGAGAGAAAGATGAGTGTCAGCCGTCCGGGAATTTGGTACGAATGACAAGCATATTTCTACCGTTTCACAAAGGCAACATCATGCAAAGAAAAACAACTTCTGAGAACAGCTTTGAACAGCATATTTCCAGGCAAAGGCTGCTGGTTCGCTGATTCCCCTGGCCTGACATGGAAAAGCTGTGGCATGACTTTCCAAAGCATGAGGCACCTGCAGCTCTCAGAGTACTACCAGCCTTTGCACCTTTGATGTCGCTCACTGGTAAGCCAGAAATGCCACAGGTTACCTGGGCATCTACAGTGAAGTCCCATACCTACTGACATTTGTCAGAAATACCTGACCTTGCTGGGCTTCTGCACAGACTAAACTTCCAAAGGAATCACAGAAAGTGCCCCTCTGCACCATTAGGTGCATATAAAGTTAAAACCTCAGAAATCCACTGGAAATCAAAAGCTGAGCTTGAAAATACTAGTCTTTTTAGACACTTCCTAGTATACCTCACCTGATAGTCTAGCTTTTTTTTCTTCCCACTCAAGCATACTCAGCTTTTTCTATTCCAAGCAAATAATATAGTTAACTGCAGTGATGGTACGGTTTATAAAAAACATTTGATTTTGCTCACTGTAGCTCAACAGATATAGCAGTAATACAAGAATAAAAGGACTGACAGAGCAATGGGATGTTAAGCAAAGTTTCTTTCCAAGCAGAAAGTCAATAGCTCAAGAATCGATGGAAAAAGATATGTGGTATTGGCCCAAAGAAGTCGCTGTAGTAATTCTCCTTAGGCAGGATTTCACCCATGATGAACAAGAGGGATCGGCACAAAGGTAAAATATTAATGATAAGCCTGGGGAAAGCTCCCTATTTATTTGGCCTTTGTAATAGCAAAACAGGGACAAACTGAAAGGAAAAGCATTTCAGATAATACCGGGAAATGATTTCATACAGATAACAAGCCCATTGCCACAAAATATAAGTGAAACCAATAGTTTAGGAGGATTGTGGAAGGATTGAATAACAGATATTGGCAGCATGGCATTCAGCTACAGGAGGCTGGTGAAGACTAATTACTATCCAAAAAATCATTGTGCCATCACCACGAAAATGATAAAAATAATAAAAGCCTTCCCCTTTGGGCTGAGTAATTAGTGACAGTCTTTCTCGCACATTTTTCTAATACTTGCCTCTGTCAGAAACAGACACAGAAGCAGGACAGGTCCAACCCACTCTGGCTGTGGGTGGCTAGTTTAGTAGTTTTTACTCATGTTTTTGTCTTTCTTTGTTAGGCAGCGACAGTGACCAAAGAAGAAGTGGTCAAAGTTGAGGAATATTTCCTCAACTCTTACAGCAAAAGGCATCTCAGTTGCTGAAACAGTCCACTCATAAAAGAGATCTCACTTGGTGGCAGTCAGCTCCGTTATGGTTATTCCTAAAAATAAAGCAGATTTGCTTGTAGTGGTGGGCGTTTGAAGATGCAGATACTGACAAAACAGCACCTCCTTTATCTTCACTTTTCCTCTTGATGTCTCGGTAATGCTACCATGTCAAATATTTAAAAGAAAGCCATCTTTTCCCAATCAACATATTTCCTCCTCCAGAAATGCTAATGGAGACTCAGCACCAGAATAAGAAAGAAACACAAAGAGGGCAGCAGCGCTGTACTTTCATCTGCTACAGCAAGCAGCTGTCAGCACTAGTATAAAAATTACCTAACAGACAGGCATCAAAATTTATGTTAAGTAAACATTTCTTGAATCTGTTACATACAGCAGGAACCTAGTTTTTCTCTGGTCATTGCTCTGAGTAATTATTTCCCAGTCTTTCTTTCCTATTGTACATACATACATCAAGCCAGTCACCTCCTTGTGGAAGGCCATCAGGTTAGTCAGGCGTGGTTTCCTCTTCATAAGTCCATGCTGACTACTTGCAGTCACCTTCTTGTCCTGCACAATGTCTGGAAATGGTTTCCAGGGTTAGCTGCTCCACCACTTTCCCAGGGATTGAGGTAAGGCTGAGCTGCCTGTAGTTCCTCAGATCCTCCCTCCCCTTCTTGGAGACAGGAGAGACACTTGATTCCTTCCAGTCCTCAGGATCTCTCCCCAGTCACACCCCTCTCATCCACACCCTTTAAAAATGGTTGAGAGCAGACCGTAATGACACAGGCTAGCTCCATCAGCACATGCATGGGCATTGCATCAGGCCCATGGATGTCTGTAGGTCCAGTTTATTTGTATATTCCCCATCCTGATCATCCTCCACTGAGAGTAAATTTACTTTGCCCTGGACTTTCCCACTGGTGCCTGAGACCACTAGTGAACACAGAGGTGAAGAAGACATTGAGTACGTCAGCCACCTCTGTGTCCTTTGCCACAAGGCCCCCTGCCCAGTTTAGTAGTCGGGCCACATTTTCCCTAGTCTTTCTTTTACTGCTGATGTCCGTGTGGAAAAATTTCTTGTTGCTGTTCACATCTTTCCTAAGCCCATCACTCCATGGTCAGACAGCATCTCCATATTCCTTCAGAGCCACCTGTCTCTCCTTTCACCCCCTGTACACCTCCTTTTTATGTCTGAGTTTAGTTGGGAGCTCCTTGCTCATCCATGCAGGCCTCCTGCCCGCCTTGCTTCATTTCTGCCTGTTGGAATGGACCATTCCTGAGCTTGGAGGAGGTGACCCTTGCATATCCACTAGCTCTCCTGCACTCCTCCTCTCTCCAGGGCCATCTCCCATGGGATTTTGCCACACAAATCTCTGAACAGGACAAATTCTGCTCTCCAGAATTCTAGGGTTGTGGTCCTGCTGTTTGCCCCATTCCATCCTCTCAGGATCCTATTCACCGTCTCAAGGTCCCTGCAGCCAAACTTGTCCCTGATCTTCACAATCCCTGACCAATTCCTCCTTGTTTGTAAATATCAGGTCCAGCAGAGCACCTCTGCTCCTTGGCACCCTGGCTGTTGTTTATTCTTGCATTGGAAATGTCTTAAACATCAAGTCTATTGCTGCGAAAACATAGTAGGTAAAGAACACTTCCTTTTGGAGAGAATAGCTTGTTACTTCATAGACACAGGCTCCTGTCAGTGTCCTTGCTGTTGTAGTGACACAGCTATGCTGTTCCGAAAAAAGCTCTTGGACCATCTTGTGCACTCTTCTGCACAAACCGCTGCTCTCTGTTGGCTCTCTCTTGTTAGCTGTTATCACCATCCAAGCTCTTCATCAGCTGCAGGATGACATTCAGTCATCCATTTTCCTTAAAAGTCAATCTCTTCGTGCCAGTCTTATAACACTCACGGCAGCTGCAATTTTGATCCTCTTTGTCATCCGCATTGCAAACAACAACTCTAGGATTTATTTGGCTTAACTTTGCCATAGAGATAGTGTAGAGTTCTCTTGAGAGCATATTCCACAATAAACTGAGCTTTTTTGTTCAATCTGCTTGGCTGCAAACTAGATGAAACAATAGATATGATCGAAAAATGCATTACAGATACAGCATAGTCAGAAGAATTAAGGCATCCATATGGCATATGAACTGGACTCTGGGAGAGAGCCACCTACAAGAAAAAAAAAAAAAAGTATGATAGCTTTAACAAATGACTCAGCAAAACTGAGGAGAAATTTTAGAACAGCTAGGAAGTATGGAGAGAAAAGAGAATTTGGTCAGTGCTTCTCAGTGCAAATAGTAGTGGCACTGAAGTCTGGAAGTCAATGTCAGGATTTGTGGAAACAGTAATTGAAGGTATACATAGGTTGTCAGAATGCGCATACAAAGCACGACACCTGATCAGTCTGACACTCTGACACAGGGGCTAAATCTTAGTTTTACTCTTTTCAACTTACCAAAATACTACTTAACTTAAAGATGAAATTTCTTTAACAGTTATCCTTCCCCTAACTTTCATGTCTTCGTCGGCAGAAGAGAGCTGCCGCTTCCTGGACATAGAAACCAGAAGCTCAACAGGATGCTGTAGGTTACTGAACCATCATATGCAATTCTAGTGGGAATGCAATTCTTTATTAAACTGAATTGAATAGGTACGGAAAAGCTGGTTGAAGTGCCAGGAAGGAAGTATGGGCTGGATACTCCTGCCATTCTATTCTTTAACTGCTAAAAAACACTTTTTCAGGCACTGCCAGTTCCTCTCTACAGCAAAGAAAGAAAATTGTAAGATCTGTGCTACAAAGGAAAATGCCTAAACACGGGGATATGGCAAAAGCAAGCCTGTCTGACAATTTGCTGCATTAGAGGTATAATTACCTCTTGCAGGACCAACAAGGGGCCTGTACGCAAGGATGCCTTTCAATGGGTCACAGTCTGGTGGTGATGTTTAGCGTGTGCTCCAAGGACTTAGCACTAAGCCTGCTTGGCCCCAGGCTGTGATGCTGACCAAAGGTGCCAAACTAAATGAGTTAATTCCCAAAGCCACTTCGTGGGAAATTGGGAGAAGAGGTCAGAGCAGGAGAAATGGTAGGCTGAAAGAAAGCATGAGGGGGAAAAAAGGAGAGAGAAAGACAACTGCTTATAATGCCTGATTAAACAACTCAGCTGAACTCTTACAAAAAAGAAAACCAAGCCCTCTGACCAAACTTGGGCAGAAACACATAGTGAAAATTCAGGGCTATTGTGGCTCCTAACAGAACTGGTTTGTGTGGAATTAATTTATTTTCTTAATTGGTTTATATATACAGCTCTAAACATAAATATTCAAGAAAGCCAACTTTATACAGGCGAAAACTTACAGACCTCCCAGAAAGGCTTTAGTTGGCACTAAGGGACAAAAACACTGCCACGAACAAAGCACTTTATTTCAGTGACTTGCTGCAGCCAGAAAAGAAAAAGGAAACAGCAGATCTACTTCTTTCCAGACTTGAGGTCAACTGGAGAGGAAGGAACTTCTTTCAACCTGATCAGGCTCTTCCAAGACCTGAATGTCAGCCAGCTTTATTATGCCAACTAATTAAGACACAGACAGAATGAAGCTTTGCTTGAGCAGCGGGATCCCACCACAGGATTCAACAGACTGTACCAAGTCACACGGGGTGAGACTCCAGGGCTGGTGGTGACCCACATCCACATGCAGGCTGCTGGTCCTGCGCAGGAGTGTCCTCAGGGACTTTATCTTCTTATATTCTGTAAAGAATGTAAGCAGAAAAAGCAGAAGCAGAAAAAGGTTGCCTTTCCATTTCTTGCCTGAGATTTCAGATTTTTGCCCCATTAAAAGATTCAAAAGCTTCTGTAGATTACGATGGTCAACTTTGCTGAGTGATTTCTTGATCAACCCCAAATGCAATTCTGTCATGGAAGGAATATTTCAGCTTGTTTTGCCTTGGAACTAAGGAAAGAAGTGACTTTTTATTTCTGTGGGTTGATATAGTAAAGTGGCTTTGAGTTTCTTGGCAATGAAGCCAAGGTTTACATTCTTTCTGCTATGAGTTAAAACGAGGAATTCTGCTCCAATGAGAAGTTGTGGTCATCTGAAGTTACTATCTTGGTTAAGAATTAAATGTATTTCGTTGTGATTACTGTTGCTGTCCTGCTGGTGGAAAAGAAGACTGGAATGAGAAAAACCCTCTCCTTCCAGACCTGAGGACAAGCAACAGAGAGAAAAGAAAGTAACCAGGAACAGCCCAAGACTAACACAAGCTGAAAAGTTTGCAAACAAGAGCCCCTAAATTTGATTTCTAGCCATACACTGACTTTGGGGGCTTGTGGACTTCCCTGCTGACTAAGTTTTTGACACTTTTGGCTTTTGCTCCCTGCTAAAGGTTTATTTCCATGGAAACAGACACTGTATTAATGAAAACAAGGAAGTAGGTTCTAAAAACTGACGTTTAAAGAAAACCCACCTCTTGGTACCTGTTCATGTAGAAAGGTACTATTTGAACAGCAAACTGCATCTACACTGCATCTTAACAGTTGGACTTGATGATCTTAAAGGTGTTTTCCAACCTAAACGATTCTATGATTCTACATGGTCCATCTGCCCAGAGAGATGTAAGATTTAGGACTGAAGCAATCAGCCTGGTTTTACATACATCTGCCACCCACCGAAGTGTTTCAAAAAGGCTATTCTCAGTTGGCTATTAAGGATACTGTATTACCTTAGAGTGTGAGTGGCCAGTGGGGGTTTGGTCAGGCAATTCACAATTGTATCTCACTTCACTGCTTCATCAGTGCAAGTTATTGACATTGACTGGTCAGTGCATGAGTTTGCAGCATAGACCTCTTCAGAAATTCAGATTATTCCCCCCCAGCTTCAGTGGTACAGTTTAATTTATTAAACTCTATTGTTTTCCTTCACTTTAGGCTTCTAATTATAATCATCCTAAGCAGACCAGGGTGGGACTGTGACTAAGAAAGTTCGAGATGAGACATTATGAAAGGTTTTGTACCAGCAAAATAATTTAGTAGCAACAAAGTATGGAAGGTGAAGACAGAAAAGACAACCTTGGAGTTGAATTCTCCCTCCTGCTACCTGGCACTGGAAGCAAATCACGAACTTTTGCCCGTGGCTGGGGCTCCCTCCGAGCCCTGGGAAATGGCTGCCACCCTCCTTGCCTTGGGGTAGCTGGGAGCTTGAGCATTGCATGCATCCTCAGACCACTCCACCCTGTGCCAGGACTGCAGCGAGGCAGCGCTGCGGGTGGCAGAGGGGACTGGTCAGTGCTCTCTCATGGTTTGTTCTTCACACAACGAATCCCTGCTAGCATCTTCTCAGGTCCTCTGGACAAGGTGAAAGAACACAAGCAATTATTTCTTTTCTATTTGCAAAGTTAAAAAAAACCCAAACCCAAAAGTTTGGTAAACTGGAAGACCCTGAGCTGTCCAAACCTCAGCAAGGGAGATCTCCCCACGTGCCTTGGGACCTACTTTTAAGCTGGGCTCTTGCTTTTGGTCCTTGCCTGAGCTGTGTCACCAGTGGGCCCTGCCTGGCCATGGGCCCCACTGAGCTAGGGTAACCCG
>VYXH01004478.1:26734-37326 GCA_013397275.1 Burhinus bistriatus | reverse complement strand
TAGGGTAACCCGTGGGCTGACATCCGAGCTTGACCTTGGCCATGTCCCTGACCCCATGGCCAGGCCCTGGCCATTCCCATGGGCCTGCCCTGCTGCCACCTGCAGCTCCCAGCTCTCCTGCCCTTACCCTGCTCTTCATTTTCCCTCCCTGACAGGCCTATTCCTGCGCTCCAGAAACATTATCTGGCCTGGACATGTCAAATTATGCCTTAATTTCTACCCATAATATGTTACAATTGCATTAATTTACAAGGAGAAAAAGATAGTTAAAGAGCCTGAAGTACATGGTCATTAATCAAATGCCTTCCTTATGCCGTAGTCATTGTTTTATGTGACCTTCTTTTAAGGTTGCTAATGTTTTCAGTTGTTCACCATACCAAAGCCTTGGTTATGTTTCCAACATGCTGAGATGGCACAAAAATACTCCATTGCTATGTATGTATTTAAACTCAGGATCACCTCTGTCATAAAACCAAGAAGCTGATGGGTTGCTTAAGGAAGTATTACTGCAAAGCATATTTCTCCCACTGAAACTCAAGAAAGCTAAGTACTTATATCCCCTAAATTTTTCTTTGTTTGTTTGCTTAAATCAATTTTCTTTGGTAATGTTTGCTTTTTGATATAATCCAAAGATTTCCAACAGGCTTGAGATACACCAGTGCTGTACAGAGATTCTTGGAGAAATGGTTCCTCTTCCTTGGTATATTAAAGTCTAGAGAAGAAATTGATGCGTTTATTTACTGAGAGGGTGGTCAAAGACTGGAGCAGGCTTCCTAGAGAGGTGGTAGATGCCCGAAGCTTGTCAGTGTTTAAGAGGCATTTGGACAATGCCCTTAACAACGTGCCTTAACTTTTGGTCAGCCCTGAAGTGGTCAGGCAGTTGGTCTATGTGATCATTGTAGGTCCCTTCCAACTGAAATGTATTGTATTGTATTGTATTGTATTGTATTGTATTGTATTGTATTGTATTGTATTCTATTCTATTCTATTCTATTCTATTCTGAAGTATTCTCTTCTGTTCTATTGTATTCTATGACAGTGGAAAGCAATGAAACATAAAGAAAACAACCTAACAACTGAGCAAACAGGCTTTTAAACTATTTTTTTTAAACTTTCAGTTAAGTGCTTCCAAAGCAAAAGGTAAGTATCTTTTCTAGCATCTAGTGATGCCACCTGTGTCTTAGTTTTTATGTCCTCATGTTAATTTTCTTCACGTTTAGTTGGTTTTGTTTATTTTTGTTGGTTTGGTTGGGTTGGGTTGGGTTGGGTTTTTTGTCTGTTTTAGGTTTGGGGTTTTTTTCCCCCAGCATGTTTATCACAAAGTCAACTCCACGGCTTTATTTATTTCTCAGTGAAAAATGCAACAGTCTGTTTTGTCAGAATATCTGGAGTCTGGACTTGGAGCACCAAAGGATTTCCGGTCCCTTAGAAAAGCCTGACGTGCTGAACGAGCACCATGCTATGACTGCCTTCTGATGCTTTGGGAGGGAAGGAGGTCAATGAGTAAGATCAGTCAAGATTTTGAGGTGTGTAAAAGTTCATAGGAGCCTGAGAAGGGAAATTAAATCATATTGCATTTAGCAAAAACATAAACAGAGGGAAGGAAAGGATGTAAATCTGATATCCAGGGTGGAGCAGGATGATTCTGTAATGGGGTTTATACATGCATGTAAATACTGCTATTCCCAATTGTAGTAGCATATATTTTTCGTCTTTCAGTAAAGATTCCAAGAGGTTGCTTTTTCTAGTATTTTTCAAATGGACTATTTTTTTCCCTGTTTCTCCTGTATCTTTGACATATTCATTTCTAAACCTTGGGATACTTCAGACAGAAGTTTTGGGATCCAGTGGAACTCTGCTGAAGAATGAGCACTAGCAAGATCACAGTGCTCATCTGTCTTGGGACAGCAGCTATGCCAAGCCCAAACCAAACTTAAACCCTCACTAGACAGTTGCCTTCCAAAGCTGTTGCATGAGTCCACAAACGACACAGAGGAAAGATGAAAGTACAGAATGGTATACATAATATAAGCTTCTCTTCAAGTAGCCCTTCTACATCAGGATTTCAGTGAGTGCCAGGTTGAGGGGTGTGTGTCCATGACCACTGTGAATCCTGATCTGCAGATTCAGAGGTTTAATAGAAAATTGCAAGTCAGAGATATAGAGATACAAATGCAGAGGGTTCAGGAATATTTCTATTCCTTTCATGCATATACTATTTATTCTTTGTAATGGAAGCCTATCACAGCGGGCTTTGCAGGAGAAGAATGTGAATTTCAGACAAAATCTCAGGGAGCCTGACCTTTCTTTCTTTCATCCAGAGCATTAAAACCAGTTTGCTTTCCACTCACTGTACACTTGCAAGTTGATCCTATCACTGCTGGTCTTCCCAAAATATTTCCTGTTGCGATGTTGAAATCTAGGCTCTGCTTATGTGACATCACTATTCACATGAAAGTAGGAGCAGTCATGTAGATGTGAATTAGAAGAAAGTATTGTTCATTAAAAATAAAAACAGGTTACTACACAGCTCAAAATATCAACAGTAAGATCTGAAATGTAGCAGCTTAATTTCAGTTCAGGTTGGAGGAAATAAAAAATGAGCTTGAATTTATTCAGACAAGAACTGTTACTATTTGTCATTCGCTTGCTGGTTTACATGAAATATTGACGGCATAAGTCCTATTGGACAGGTATCCTCAGTGCAAACCTGGCAGTGACTGAGATGCACTGGACATCTAAAAAGACTCATGACTAAAGGGCATAAAGAACAACATATCCCTTTAGCCTACAACAGTGGTTTCTCCCATTCAGACTTGGAAATATTTTCATAGGTACCTGATCATTTACAAGCAAAAGATGAAAATTCAGCTGTGAATCTCCTACAACAAACATTTTGTTGCCAATTTGTAATAATCTACACAAGGATCAGTACTTACATAAATAGAACCAGGGATTTAATTTGGTATTAATTCTACCTGCCTGTCTCCCACCTTGGAGTCCCCAGGCATAGGCTGTTTGAACTGCCTGTTTGAGGGCTGTCGCTTGAGAAAGCAGATTTCCTTGGGCTCTCCTCCCCTTCTTCCCCTGCAGGGATGGAGAAGCTCCTTGCTGGAATGGAGAGACCATGTGGCCAGAGATGGCCTTCAGAGATGCCAGGCTAACACAGTTCCTCACAGCCCTCTGAAGGCATGTCTGCAAGACCTTTCATCACGCTGAAATTCATTTCTGTGTTACAGAACAAGAGATGCTTCAGCTGAGATCTCAAAAATACTTTCTCAATCATGCAAGTAGATATTTTTTAAACTTCCTACTCACTCCTTATGTTCCGAGTTTCATTTTTGTTTGTAAGTTCCCCAGGATTTGCCCTTAGGAAAGTCAAATTGTCCTTGCTATCTAAAATCTTAAATTCAAAATACAATCCTTTGCAAAGAGGGATCACAGTCGATGCATTACTGCCTTTGACACAATTGAATCCAGTGTAAACCTTGGCATTGACTACTAGGGGTAAAGGCTATCAGAAGACAGCTGATACATTTATGTGAGACAGAGTATTTTCTGGCAAAACTAGAGGGGAAAATAGGCTCCATCAGTGAACATGCAAAAAGATAATACATGTGTCACCTTACTGAAAACGCTTACACCTGCAGCGAGCACAGCCTTCACAGAAGGGTATCTTCTGTAGCTCTCTGTATTACTAAGGTTAAAAAACACATACCGAAATGTCACGTTTACCTTTCCAGCACTTTTCAGGACTGAATGCTGTAGTCAAGTCAAACAGTGACATCCCATGGTGTACTGTCAGACCTTGCGCTCGCTGAAGACTATGCACCCTGGGCTGCAGCTGGACACGCACAGATGAATAAAGGCTGGCCTTACTCAAACAGGGCTGTCATGTGATGGGTCCCAGTGCTTATTACCAAAGCGTACGGTAAGATTGAGGTGGGGGCTGATGGCTGAAAAGGGTGACAGGATGTTAGAAGGCATGATGTGTTGGAGACGGTCTTCTGGCAAGTCCTCGGGACCTTTTGCTCTCTTTTTGAGCAGCAAAGTGTGAAGTTGTCTCATATGAAGAATCCCTTTTTTTGAAACAGTAAATGTGTGAATTCTGTACAGTAGGTACATTTCGGAGTTTAAAATGATGATTTTTTCATGAAGCTGTCACTGTCTGGCACTGTGTTTGTTCATCTTGTGTCTGGACAGAAACAATTCTGGGATAAGTTAAAAAATATTTCACTGTGCAAGCTCATTGAGTTTAAAAATACCTAGAGATCACTTTTTGCTCAGTGACTCCAAAGGCCGAACATCCTCAAGGAGACCACTTGGTGTGCCTCAGGCAGGTGAGGTGGCTGGAGGTGACAGACACACCATTATGCAGTGCAGATGATGCCTTTGTTAGTTTGTAGGGTCAGTGTCTGTGATTCACTTCACCTGCGTAACATGACTCTGGTTGATCCCATAGACTTACATTAAAGGAGGCTACAGCAGCAAGCAAGTAGAAAGGAATGCAGTGACGTGGATGTCTCCAAGGAGAATGCCTTGAACTCTTGCAAAGCAGTGAGAAAGCCAGCCACGACTGCCTCTTACCAGAGAGGTAATGGGATTGTTCCCCAAGGCCAGAAATCTCTTATCAGACAGATGTTAGGCCATTAAGACAAGCAGTCTCAAGGAAGGGAGCAGCGCTCTTGTGATCAGAGCAAGAGTGACACAGGCAGAACAGGCAGCAAGGCTACTTGCTGAATTCAGCAGGGACATCACAGGTGGGTATGAGATGGTTGTGCTCACCTGAGCTCTGAGAGGCGATGAGATGCCCACTCAACCAGTTGGGCCTACCAAAAGTTTGCCTCCTGTATTAATCGCTGTGCACCATCCAGTGAAACATGTTCACCTGGAAGAGCTGCTTTGCACTAGTTTCTACTCCAGGGACTGCAGCAGCAATGTCTCTCAGGAGCCTGAGCCCTGCTACACAGTGTCCCTGTATCTTCCAGATTCCCAAGTCGTAGTGAAAAATCTGATTAATGATGCAGGGTGAATGATTTTCTCATAAGCACTCAAGATCTTGACTGTCACATAGAAACAGTAGGACATAAGGATGGCATGATGAAACTGCACCAAAAGTTACATTCACTGGTGCAGCAATGGAAGTTGGTCTAATAAGGGTTTCCAAAGCAGAAGTAAAATGCTCTTATTTTGATAAGATTGTCCCTTATGTAGTTTAAATGAGTTGTGAAGTTTTAAATACCTATTTTAATTACTGCTTCTAAGTGTTTAAGTGCACTGACATGCAATACTTACCGTCTTTTGTGCATCTACAGAATGTCAGACATGATCAGCTTCACTGCTTTGTTCCTTGACCTTAAGAACTGCCCACAGAAACTTCAGGAACTGCAGGAGCACTGACATGTCCCTAGGGCCGCGCCAGCAGACAACAGCACTAATAGCAACAAGGTGTCCTCGTCTCAGAAAACAAGATGCCCTAAGTGAAGGGTCAGACAATGCCTTTTTTCTGTCTTCTCTCTCTCATTCATGTTAGAAGGACAAAGGAGATGGGAAGTAATGCTGCACAACAAAGCAGTAACTGCTTCAAGTCTGTAAGGCATCCAAGTGCATATAAAATTTATTTCAATGGAAGGTGATGGACAGAAGAGCTACTATGCTGGAAGCCCAAAGGGAGAAGGCACATAACAGATATTAATACAGTAAAATGGGATATAAACCATAATACCAGTAAGACAAGAAGACATAAACCTCTCTCATCTACCTTCTATGCCCTGTTCAGTGCAGCAAGATTAGAGGTAAGGGACTCCTAAAATGAAATACAATTCTACTGCAAAGGAGTCAAAATTGTGTATCATTCACCTCTTCACCTGCCCTGAACCTACTTTACCCTCTCTTCATCAACACACACACACACACATAAACTACTTTTGCTAGCCCCTTTTGTGAACCTACAGAACTTGATTTACAGTCGTGTTTCAGCTTACAGTTCAAATCCCTATTCAAAACTGAAAATGGATTTTTTTGCAGGAATTTTAAAGTATTTCAGAGGTTTTTCAGAGGATGAGCAGAGGGGGAAGTATGAGACCAGTCTAAAAATCCCTTTACAAAAACTTCTCATTTTGCTTTTAAGATGTGACCTGTTTTCTAGACTAGACAATGTGTTCAGTAAACCCTTACTGTCTAAGCGCTTCTAATGAAAAAGTGACAGTAGATTGTGCATTATTAACAGAGCTATTAATGCCCTCCTTGGGTAGTCGACAGGACTGAGCATGTACCAACAGCTGAATAATTGCACACTGCTCTGAGGCTTACTACTGCATCAGCTGTGCCTTTGTCTTCCAGTGCACAGAAGCGGTGGCAGTATTTGCCATGATACGCCCTTCCACACCTCTCTGCCGCAGCAATCACTGAATCACCAGCTTTATTCATGAGCCAAGTGAGCGAAGAGTACACCTCCAGGGCCAGAGAGGTGGTGGTGGTGGGGTAACACCCTCACACTTCTATTCTAAAAGCAGCATACAAGGACAAGGAAAACAAAAATATACGGGGGTCTGAAAACACAGCCAGTGCAATACTTTGCATTGAGGACCAGACATAGTTATGCATTTATATTAACGAGTAAAAGGTTTTGCATTTTCTTTGTTTCTTTCAGAAGGTGTGTGAGGGGAAAAGAAGGAATATTAATAGCATCTGAAATACATAAAAGCTGTTAAATGTTATCCGTCTGGCCCACTTACACTGCTGCCTACTTCCCAGGAGAAGCAGATGCAACAAGAAAACCTCCTATTTACTTCACTTTGCTTATCTTCCTCAGTGCCCAAGCTACACCGTTTCCAATTTTACTAGCTTTTTCTGAAATTAAGGTAGGAAATGAGTTAATTTCCCTCCATATGGATTGCAGTACTGTGCTTTTATTTGTGTACAGTCCAAAAGATATTCCAAGTCCATGTCAATTTACACTAGAAAGGGAATCCTGTAGGAGAAATTGTGCCTCCATCTTTAACATGGATTTGTACATACCTTAAAAGAAAAGATTTCCTCCTCTTTTTTGGTAAATAATTTGGAAGGTTACATATGACAGCAATTTACCCAGAACCTTTTTCTTCATATAGTGATGTGCTGAGATTACCAGAAAATAACTTCATCTTGAAAAATGCAGTAAATTCATACAGAGAATGATAACGATTAAAAATTACTCTGGGTAGAGACGAATTCAAATCCTAAGCGAAGTAGCAGGAGCAACAGCAGCACAGGCATAAATCAATTTTAATCTAATGATACAAATAATTGTATTTTTTCTTGAAACTCAGAGGGGAAATTGCAAATATTTTTACATTACTTAGACCTAATAAAACAAAAACTGCAGCTAAGAATTCAAATATATTTCTTCATGCAAACTGATATCCTCATATGGCTTATAGTTATTGAGCAAAAAAAAAAGTTACTTTCATTTTTAACAGAAATGTTCAGTCTTCTTAGTTAATTTTTATTCTCCAGCTGAACACTCATCTGTAAATAATGAGTTCTTGAAAAATAAATCAAACTGGGTCAGTTCAAACTCATCAGGGACTCTGGGGATGAGTAACGTGATACTGTGCCTTCTACATCTAAGTTGCCAGTTTAAATCCAGTCTAGGCCAGCAGTGACTGAAGCCCACTGCCAGATGTTTCGTGTCATGCACAATGGGTTGGCAAACTGAGTTCATTTTGCAGTGAAAAAATAACATTTGTATGTGGTCTCATGAAACTCTCACTGAGAACAGAATGGTTTCTGCACACCAAACTATGCTGTATCACAGAATCATAGAATGGCTGAGGTTGGCAGGGACCTCAGAGGAGGTCATATGGTCCATACCCCCTGCTCACGCAAGGCCACCTATAGCCAGTTGCTCAGGACCATGTCCAGATGGCTTTTGAATACCTCCAAGAAGGGAGACTCCACAACCTCTCTAGGCAACCTGTGCCAAGTCTCAGTCACCCTCACAGTAAAGTCTTTCCTGATGTTCAGAGCCTCCTGCGTTTCAGTCTGTGCCCACTGTCTCTGGTCCTGTCACTGGGCACCACTGGAAAGAGCTTGGCTCTGCCTTCTTTGCACCCTTCCTTCAGATACTAATTCACATTAATAAGGTGCCTTTGAGCCTCCTCTTCTTCAGGCTGAACAGTCCCAGCTCTCTCAGCCTCCCTTTGTATGTCATATGTTCCAGTTCTTTAACCATATTGGTGGTCCTTTGCTGGACTTGCTCCAGTACATCCATGTCTGTCTTCTGCTGGGGAGCCCACCACTGGATAAAGCACTCCAGATATATCTCACCAGTGCTGAGTAGAGGGGAAGGATTACCTCCCTGGACCTGCAGGCAACAATCCTCCCAATGCAGTCCAGGATACTGTTAACCCTCTTTGCCACAAGGGTGCGTTGTTGGCTCATGTTGAAGTCGGTGTCCACCAGGACCACCAGGTCATTTTCTGCAAAGCTGCATCAGACTTGGTCTCACCAGTGTGTCCCTCTGACATCAGTGGTATCTCTTTGTGAAAGACGGGGTCTTCCATTCAGATGGGGCACACACAAGGAATGAAATGTTTGAAATGCCTACAACTAAGCAAAGCTGACTTACCTCAGCGCAGGGCTAATAAACACAAATGGGTACCAGAAAAACTTGTGAATCACTTTTCAACTGAGCTAGAAAAATCTGAAGTGGTTAACATACTGCAAGGCAGTATAAAAAAAGAGATGTGATGTAGACACACACTGAGAAACACACAGTTCAGATAACAAAGAAATGCTCTGTTTACAAATCTGCTCCTAGGCTTGCATATTTTCTACTCAATATATGTTCAAATCTAAGTTTTGATTTTCTGGAGTAGCAACATTAACTGTAGATATGTAGTTCAAATCTTTACACTACCATATCTTAGTGCATCACAACCCTGATACCTCAAAATAATACTTAAAATAAACTGACTTATAGGTGGGCTGACTGCCTGCATAACTAATTGTATTCATGCCCACTGAGGCCTATGGACATACATTTCCTGAAAGAAAAAGAAATGTTTATTTTACTGCTTACTCCCTTCAATTATAATTAGGTAATGAACTACACTTTTACTTCAAGGTATTATTTTACTACTTCAATGTTATTATTCTTATTTTATCATGTATTGCGTATCTTATCTCCATCTCTGAAGATATTTCTATGGTATTTGAATGACTTCTTATTTTACATTCAGGACAGTCCACAGTGGGCTTCTCTACAGATGTTCCTGCCCTCTTGTCCCTACTATAAAAAAAATTTTGTGGAACTCATAACACAAGGCCGCATCTATTGAGCTAAATTATCTCTCTATTAGGAAAGCACCAACACCACATTCTTCAAAATTACTGGAATTTTATTTGCCTCAGGCTTATGACTTGCAACCAAAGACATTGTGCAAAGAAAGCAAAGATTAAGTACACTTTAGGGAAAAGGTGATAATCCACATTGGTAACATAGAAGATCAGTCTGATGAAAGAAGCCATCCATTACACTATATAGATTGCAATATTCAATAGCATTTTTTTAACCCAACTTTTTTAATCGAGGAAAAAAAAGTTAAGCGAAGTTTACAGTAGACATAAATTTGATACAATTTAAAAAGCATTTTTCTGAAGATCGTCAAGCGTAAAGTGGAAAAACATATATGGGACAAGGTGGATGAAGGCTAACTACTGTACATTTATAAGCTATTAAACAAAGTTGCATATATGTACCACAGTGTAAAAAAACAATACAGAACAAATAAAAACTTTGAAAACTGCCTGATGAAAAATAAAATAACCAGTGGCTTTTAATGGCTTCTCCTGGTTATCAATGCTACAAAAAACTTTTTTTTTTTGTCTTTCTGATGCCACTGAAAAACATCCTATCAAATGACAAAACCAGGCACAATCAAACCATTACCGAGTTAAAACCAGCCCATAGAAATATACTATCAACCCACATTTTCCTTCAAAAGCGTTTTTTTTGTTGTTTTGTTTTTAAATATTTTGAGGCCCATTTGGTCACAATATGTTACATTTTTGTCCTTTTTTACACCATGATATCATATGTTTGTCTGGCACTATCCTAAAGCTAATTTATAGAGAATAAGAATACAGAAACAACCCAATGTCTATTTGACAAAATGAATTCACTGGGTGTAAAATAGGAGAAGGGAGAAGAGAAGGGGAAGGGGTCAGTTCTGCCAAGAAAATAAACCCTATGGATCACTCATCATCACTTCCGCTTGCTTCCGACTGGTCCTAGAGGTAAGAGACACAAGACAAGTCAGAAATTCTTTGCCAGCTATTTTGTGGAATTTGTTAAAGAAGGAAAAAAAAAAAAGAACGTAAAAGGAAGAAAAATGACAAACTGACAAATCAAGATAGCCTTAAGAAAGGTACTATGTTATCCAATACTTCTCTTTTGTGACATTTCATTTAATCACTGTAGACTTCTTTAGAGAAGGAAAGACAGAGAGTCAGGAAACACCAGAATCTTTCTCCTACCCAGACATTTAAAAGCAACTGGGAAGAGGTCTGTTTTCGTTTGTTGCAATAGTAGAAGCACCCACAAAAAA
>VYXH01004478.1:0-26700 GCA_013397275.1 Burhinus bistriatus | reverse complement strand
AAAAAAAAAAAAATCACGTTAAGAATTTTTCATCTGTGGACAAAAGCAAACAGACTATGAGGTTTAAAGGTTCAATAAGAGTAGGAACAGCTCCAAGAAATAAGCTCCAAACTTCTTAGACTTCTTGTCTTTCAGCACTGGGACCAGATTTCATAAGCACACCCAGATACAGTTAAGACCTCCACCCAATTCTCTCAAGAAGATCAATACAGATTAAAAATGTGCTTAAGCATGAATAGTTGAGAATTCTGACAGCAAGCAGGACAGGGTAGAGACGCAATCACTGCAACCACTTCCACAGTCTCAGTGAACAAAACTTACATTTTCATCTTGATCCTCATCACTATCATCATCACTCACGACAGGCTTGGCTTTTGCTCGGCTTTGCCTCTTCTTGCCTTTTCCTTTCTCCCGGCTTTTTTCATCCTTCTTATTTAGCTTGATTTTGACTTTCACTGATTTTGCTGCAAAAAATTTAATAGCATATGTGAATGTAACTTTCACTTATCAACATTTAAATGCTGTCTCTGTTCACAGAAATTCATCCCTGGTAGTGGCCTGGAAAGATACTCCCCCTCTGCTCTTTATCTGGACTATGAAACAATGAAGCAGAGGTATTTGCTTTTATTTCTCTACTTCTTGATAGTTTTAACAATAATTTGTATTAAACTATAAAGAATAACTTTAAGTTGACCAGGTGCATCTTCTTTTCCTGCTCAGAATGGGTGGTGTCTATGGTCCTGTGAGGAGATACAGATCTAACGATATTTTCTTCCTTGTACACAGAAACGTTTATCCTTTGTACAAACAGGTAATTTTTTTTTATTTTAAACTACAGAAATGCTAAGTTGAGGTGACTGGCAAATTCTGAGTTGACGTCTTTCTGAAGAACATGTTAAATTCCTGATTCCAGAATATCCACTCATTTCCAAATGAACTGCTAAAGTCGCATGCTTTGCACACCCGCGTGATGTACTTGGAAGAGTAGCTCAAGGCCAAGTACGACAGTTTCTGTAACCAGACAGATAGGGTAGGTGGAGAGTATGGGTAGATGTATTGGTGGTACAAAGTGGAACCAAGGGATCCCTCCTTTTCCACTGTATCATGTTTCCAAGTCTGCATGGACTGAATGAGTGTCACCTCCTGCTTCTGAAACAATCAGAGTTTCACCTAGTCCTTGTAACACTGAAGAATATTTGCAACATCTTCTGGTTCTTACCTAGTTTTATATATCACACCATGCGTGCAGGTTGACCACCCATGGACAAAGACTGTCTCTAGCCTTTCCAGGCACTTCTATTTACAAATAACATGACCAGGACCAGAAGGGTTTATAAACACTCATGGCCAGTCAGATCTGCTTCCACAAAGCACCTCTGTGATTCGTTTCTGGCTTTAGAATAGTTTAGCATACTCAAAGAGGTATAGCCAGGACATACAGCCAAAAGACTTAAGCTGAACGTTAACACCCAAAGCAGCAAAATTAGTAAGTTACTTTCACCATTGGAAAATACAACCTTATAATCAGTCTCCATGCAGAAACTGCAAAACCTTCCCTTCCATCCCCAGATGTACTTTCTTTTCAGTATTTAGCAGGGGACTCACATTCTGATTCTGATTCTTCTTCTTCATCCTCATCTTCATCATCATTGCTTTCATCCTCACTTTCTTCTTCTTTGGCAATCTTCTGTCGTGCACTTTTGAATACAGACTGAAGAACAATGGAATCCTCATAGATCTACAGTATGAATACAAAACTGTCAGAACTGTAAAGTCAAGCAAGATAAAAAATTCATAGCATAGACCTTAATTTCCAGTGCAAACCCACAGCATATAAGGCCTTTTCAAATACCGATTAATGATGCTTGTTGCATGAATTTTACAAGAAATGCCAACATTAATTTTTCATGCTCTAAATGAAGAGATTTGTCAATAGTGAGCCACAAAAATACAACTCTTAAAATGTATTACATCTAAAATGTTCAGTTAGAGTATCTTTCTTATTATTTTTATTACCACAGGAACTATTGTATATTTTCATTAGATTGTAACAGCCTTGAAAAACTGCCAAAGTAACAGACTTCAGCAGTAAGCACCTTAATTAAAAAATGGGTTATAGTCTAGCAATGCAGTTGGTAACAACAAATGGCTAACCCTTGTGTTAATTATCCTTAGTTTTTTCTAAAATCCAAAGTGGCTACAAGGAAAATAAATTATCCCAAACAGCTCATTCCTTCCTTCCTCTAAGATCTAAAAAGACTGAAAAAAAAATAATAATCAGTGCTTGTTCTAAACTTAGCACCTGTTTTCAAACATTCTGTAGCTTGCTAAGTATCTTGGGTACATCAGATTTTCTCTTTAACCTCAAGCATGAGGGGATGCTCAAGAGTGAGAGGACTACATTTGGCTTGTAACGCATTTCTCAGATTAACACAGTAAAAATCTTGCTGTCTTGCTGAGTATCTGGGACTTCATAATCACCTTAACAAATGAGCTTGTACATTTTGTTTTGTAAAAAGTCAGAAGCCAAGCACTGGACAATTCAGCACTAGGCAATTAAGAATAGTCAATAGAAGGGCACAGAGTCCTAGATTCTATTTGGTTTTATCGTCATTATCACTTGAACCACCTTGACTGCCATACTACTCCTCTGGCTAAATTACAGGCTTTCTTGTATAAAGGGACACTGGGTATTTGTGAGAAAGATAATGGAAGGACTTTCGGCTGCCATTATGCAATCTGTATGTTAAAACTGATAAAACTGCTCTAATACTTCGCAGGTTCAATAAAATGAATTAGAAAAACTTTGTTCAGAATACTTCACATGAAATACGCAATCTCTCATTTTTCACTTGACCACCAAGTCCTTTTTAGAAAAACCGCCTCTCACTGTAGATTATTCCCCATTCTGTAAGTATTGCTGTGCTTTTTGTTATGTTTGACTGCTTTTGATGATGGTAAAATTTCTTGACGTATATATAATGATCATGGATGTTTTGAAAAGGCTTTTGTCTTACTGTCTTAGGACATTAGTGGGCTGTGAGACCCCACAGCTTCCTTCCTCGCTGTCAAATGGCTATTGACTTTCTCTTATACCTACTTCTTTTCAAGCCAGCTACCGATAGAAGCTCCTGAGTTCCTCCTGAAGACGATTTATTTTTGTTATGCATAGGCCTAGCATATTCCATTGTTCTTAGGAATGGCTCTTTCAACTAACCTTCTTGTCCTTTCTCAGACCAAACACCTTTCTAAGACAAAAACAATTAAGGACATCTACAACATTATATCTTTTTAATGCTGGTCACTACATATTTAAGGTATCACTGTGACCCAGACTTTTAAACACAATTTCCAAGGGAAATAAAGGGTTTTTAAAAATCATTTTAACCTTCTTAATGTGGAATTATTTGTAATATTCAGTATCTATTCTGATCCAGAAAAAAAACAGGGCTGCTTCAGAAAAAGCTGTGGAAATAAAAGTTTTCTTGTTTTGACCAAAATCCAATTCCAGCAGGTTTCAAAAAAAACAAGCAGCAAGGACAGTGGAACTTCCTTCAAAAAGGGAGATGCAATGACAACAGAACTTCATGACAAATGACAACATTCATGACCAATCTTCTGTTTCAATAGACACATCCTATTTTTAACCCCTTACATGTCTGTGTTTCATTTGACCAATACAGCACGAGAAACTTTGCAAATCACTGAGATTGCATTGAGGACAAAAGCCTCAAAACACACAGTCTGTCTCTCCCTGAAAATCCCTCATAAGGTTCAGGCTGCTTTGCTCCAAGGAAAAGCAGCATGCGTCATACTAACGGAACAACTTGAAGTCACTGTGTACTTAAACAACTGCCTGAATGAGTCTTTTGGGTTTGGGTGCGCATGCAAATAACCTAGTTTACTGAAGTGAACTGCTATGTCAGAGCAGAGGTGGACCCAAACTATTACAAAGAACATGAGGTAGCCTTAAAAACTGGCTGACTGCTGCTCTAGTGTCCTGCAATTCACTGGAAATCAAAATGAATGGTATGAGAACTTACCAGAAAGAAACCTAAAAAAATCTTAGGTATGAGTTATTTGGGCTTCATGCTATAAAAATTAATACTAGCTCTGGTAATTAATGTTGGTACACTGGAATGGAAAATAATACTGCAACACTCTGATACAGGTTGGGTTATTTCCAAACAGAGCAGCAGTATCTACTGAACATTTCTACCGACTCAGGATTATTCCTGTCAATTCTACCACTTCTGCCTAACAAAACACCATTTCCCATTAGCAATTTTAGTCATTCTGATGAGAATAATTTCATTATTTTTCCCATCTAGCTACTGATGTTTCTTTCCCTCTTTTTACCTTCTCTACCAACTTTTACCATTTTCTACAGTCCCAGTGATACTTTTTGGTATTAGCTTTCCTGCATTTTTTTTTTTTTCCACTTGTTATCATTAGATATTTATAGCTGTTTTACTGCTATGTGACTAAGCAGTAAACTCGCAATTTACATTTGGACATGTAGCAAAATTTTGTCCCACGCTTCCCATCACCATTAATTTTCTCATTAAAATATTTTTTTAGCTGATTTGTTTAGAGGTTGTTTCCATATAACTGAAGAAAGTAAAAATACTGCACGTACATATTACAGAAAACATTTTCTGTCTCTAGATAGCAAAAATAATTAAAAAATTATGAGCTGTATTCAACAATCCTTCATAATTAATTGCATGCTTATTTTAATTTTTAATTCTCAGATTTTAATATAAACTCTACAGTTTAGCCAAGGGTCATCAGGAATGTTTGGGAATTTGAAGGAAGCATTAGTATCGGCAGCATCAGCCTTCAAGATTACTTTTACTAGGTTTCTTTTAACAACCTTTTTTTTCCTCTTGCACATTACAGGATTTGTTTTCATGTTCTCTGTTTCAATTTAATGTTGTGTTTGCATCACACTATTTGGACCTCATCTATAAAAATAATCACCCGAGACTATGTCTCACTGTATTGTGAGACAACTTTCTTATCTGTCATCCGGATTTTGTAGTCTTTCTTTTTGTGTCAGTGTCCTGTTCTGAATTCACAGCACTAAGCACATTCACGTGTGTGAAGCATCTATCTGGGATGAGAGATTTTGCCTTCTAAACCTCTGAGACTCTTCTGGGATTTATTATTACTGTCTCTTGAAACAGACACTGACCTTTCACCATTAAAAAAAAAATAAAATTTTTTTTAGGTTCAGAGGTGTAGGTTCCGAGAGTGTAAAGCTTCATACACAAAGCTTTACTGCTGGACAAACCTTGAATTTTTATCTTCCATTAGCAGAAGAAGAAGAGTTCACTATAAAGTATTTCCTCAACATCCCATCCTAAGCTGTACTGTTATATCTGCTCCTTCTGCCTTCCACTGTAGTAAACCCATGCTGATGTATCACCCTAGACACACGGCCTTTTACCATAGATTCAAACAGTCTTACAGCAGCTCTAAACTACACACAGATCAGAAAAAACTGTCCAGTGAATTCTGGATGATTCTAAGGATCTGGACATTTTTCTCTAGTCAAAGCAAGAATTAAAACACAGGGTTTATACACATAATATAATAATCCACAAGCACTGACAACATTAGGTAGGAGAAACTTGTATGTTTAACACAAAGTGTTTCATTCAGACCTGTGACCCCTCCAAATTGAATGTCTGAGCATTGTGACACAGCAACATGACATCTTTCTCCAAGTCTCCAAGGCTCCGATACTTATGGTTGCGAATTCTTTCCTGTTGCATTTGTTGAGGAAATGAAGAGACGTATGGATGGGCAATGGTGCAGAAAGAAAAACAGCAGACAGGACACTGAATTAATATTTGATTTCAACACATTAAAAGCTTTCTGTTTAAAAATTTTACCTAAGCATCACGAGAAGTATCTGTTTAAAACAAACAAAGTCTTAAAACATATTGTTAACGTATTACTCAAAAAAATACACCAGGGTAATAAGAGTTAAAATTAGGCAATTGGTGTGTGAACTGGGAGAGACAAAAGCAACAGAAATGGAGCTCTTTTGGTAAAGGAGTTCCAGTTTCCTCCTTCTAGCACAGAAACAAAATAAGCTATGAGATGAATGAAGATCATAGCTATGACATCACCTAACGTCCAACAGACTGCCTAAACCCCATGGGCCAAACTGTGTTTGGATCTGACCTGGCTGTTCCAAGATGTGATGCTAGTTTTGGGATGACTACGTTCCCCTAGAACCATTAAACCTTCACAAACACTGTGTTTTTACCAAAGATGTGCTTACAGATTCACAATCAGGTCTTTGCAAAAAAGACACTGAGATGTCATCTCTGAAAGTGTTGTTCATGTCACAATGCTACGTTTTATTTAACTCTGCAATTACAGTGATATACTGGAATATACACTAAACAAAATTCCTAACAAGGTGTGTAACAACGTTTAAAAATCTAAGCCACAAATACAGGTACATGCAATATTCACACTGTTGTAATTTTAGGGACAACTTCATGCTCACCCTTCTGTGTAACAAAACCTCCACTTCCAAAAATGTTCTTACCTTTATCTTTTTGAAGTCCACAGGTTTTCTAATCAATTCATAATACTCTGGTAATTCTTTCCTAGATGGGAGCTGAATGAAGACTTCACTTAGCTGCCGTCCTGAACTGTTGAGAAAAACAAACCCATGATGCAAAGAACTACTACAACTTTCTCACAAAAAACCCACAGACACACAAAATCTAATCACAGGAAAATAATAATAATTAAAAAAAACACATTTTTTTTCTTTCAAAGAATTAGAAATTGAACCCTAGTCTGATTTTTTAATTTGGTACAGGTAATTAATTTACAATTTAAAACATATCCTTTGTGCTGTTGTCCTAACGTATCACCATTATTACAGGATCATATGTGTTGGAGGGTTTAAGGAAACAGGATCAGGATTTGAATCTGAATTCCACAGCGGTTTGCTGAGTACAGTCTTATCATTTTCTCAGTTTTGTTTTATAATTTTTAGCAAGTGCCCCTCTTGTCACTGTAAGTTTACCACTTTCTTCATCATTTTATAGTTGTTTTGTACCTCCTCGTCATAGCAAACCTTTTCTTCATATGGATTTCCATTTTACCAGATGCTGACTGCTATCAGACTAACTAGATGTTACAACAAAAGAAATTATTAACTTCCAGTAATGACTGCTGGGTTTCTGGGAAAATCATTGTAACTGTATTGAAAATCACTACTGGCATTTGTACTTCTTCAGTCATCTGAAATAAAGTGATGGGTTATCTAAAAACCTTTCATGTTCTATGAATATTGCCTATCACTTACAGGTGTTCAGAATTTCTAAGATTTCCAGATTTCCCATTTATTAATAGTTATTTTAGCACTTCCAAATTCAGGGTGTTTTTTAATCTTTTTATTTATGGCTTCCCAAATAATACATGACTGTAAGTCACTTGGAGAGGAAATCTGCTGATGGCACTTAGGGGCTGTCTTATTTTTTTCCCCTGTGTGCGTGTCATTTTTTTCACAGACAAAGTACCAGAAAAAAATCTCTGCTCACAGGAACCGTAATTCACTGCACATAGCATTCACAAGCGTTTCCCAGCCCACATTCTCATGCTTCCTTCTCTCACAGCTACTCCAAAAAGGCTCTCATTTGCTCTCATTTTCATCTTCAGATGGTAACTCAGGGATACCGAACCTTCACAGGAGTTGGGCAAGAAGGCTGTGAAGTCCTGGTCTCCACCTGAGCTTTCAACCTCGGTGATTCTATGATTCTGTGATTCTCTCTTGCAGTCACCCTCCACAGTGGTGTGGGATCTTACCAGACACATTAAACTAATACCGAATCCAAGGTTAACTGAGGCAATTCTGCCATGGAGGATAAGGCTGATAAAAAGCACAGAACAGCTCTGCTCTTTATGAAAGTCATGAATGCCTACTGTACCTTAGGCATTTATTAATGCCTGAAACAGCATCAGAATTTGAGGAGATACCATTTTTCTTATGGACTTGATGACAGACCAATGAACAAGTAGGTATAAACAGAACTTCCTCATTTCCTAAGTAGTTGTTGCTCATCTAATCCAAGATTTCTTATTGTTCTTTGTTTAGTCCTGCGACACTGCTGCTCCTTATGTACCTTGCATCAGAGAAGACAATAATGTAAACATTCTAATTGCAGTTTGCTCATCACGCTGTTCAACCAACATCCATCTAATGCAAACCTAGAAATGAAAAGCCTCTGTCTCATCCTGACAACTTTTGTCTGACTTGCAGCAGCAGAAGCCATTCGCCTTGCCTCCACAGCAGTTACTGCCAGGCTGCCTCCTAGATTACAGCAAGATTATGGCACGTGCATGAACGCACTTCTGGGTGCGGCTACTGCACAGTGAGACAAGGTGGCATACTGTCCATCTTTGTCAGTGAAGGTGAGAGTGAAGTCCACCTACTCCATATAGTTATCAGGGTAGATAATCCGACAGATCACCGCACCTCACGCTCCAGGCAGTTACTGGCAATCTCAACTCACAGATCTAATTTATTTGGGAAGTACCCTGTTACTGAAATAGAGGAAATCATAAAATGACCAGATAGTCGTTATCCCAAGTCTCACTATTTCTCTCTTGCCAGCAAACAATTGTGAAACTCAGGCCACTGCACCTCCCACCTCCTTTGGTACTGATGCACACTGAAGAGACAAATTCATTACTTTCATACTTCCCTTGTCAAAATGGGAGGTGATTATACTATGGATTTAAAGGCACCAATCTTGTTAATGATCTATGTGAGGGACTATGTCATGCTACATAACAAAACCTGTCTTCATCTCAGACTGTCCTCTCAAAGAGAAACTGGAAGCAATACAAGAAAAAGCAATGCATTAAGTACACAGTTGTGTACAACTGACTAAATTAACATGTGTTTCTACTTCTTTGCAAATTGAGGACTGTATTTTTTTTTTTTGTTAATAAAGAGAAGTGTTGACCACTGACAGCTTCAATCGAGATCAATGACATTTGTTCTGAACCTACAGAACACTAAGTACTCTGAGAAGTCAGATCTCTGGTGCCCAAACGGTGTCTTAAAAGTTTCTATTCCTCATTTGTCGAAAGAGAATAAAATGTTGTGAAAAATGTTCTGTATCTGCAAAACATTCCTTATGACCATTAAAAAGAAGCCCAGGGGAAATTCAGCCATGCATTAAGTGATCAGCGCCCACTTCGTGTATGCAAGGCACTGGTTCTCTGGAAAAGCAAAGCAAAGCAGTATACTGTTGCGCCATTGCACAGCATACTGTAACGTACCTTCCTGAGGGAACCATATTAGGTTTCCACCTTTTTTCTGTTATATCCTATTTTTCTGTGTGCTTGACTTTACAAACTTCAGAGTTATTTTAATATATCTGTGCAACACACTAATGTATGATATAGATGTAAGCTAATAACTTAAAAAGCGTGAAAAGTTGCTTTCAAAACTTCACGCATTATAATGTGGATTCGCTATGCAGAAGGACTGAGTTATCATTGCTATGTTTTAAGCTCCAGCAGCTTTGTTTTAACAGAAATACCTATTTGAGAAAAATTACTAAACCACCAATGCTGGTGTTGCTTCAGCTACGCTTCAGAGTCTAACAATAAATAGAATGATTTAAGTATAAAGGAAACAGCTACTAGTAATCTAATTTTGATCAAATTTTAAAACATTTAGCACATTGGCATAGTCCTATTAAAAAAGTTCCTGATGATTATAGAGCTTTCTATCTCATGGCTATGTATTTTCTTCCCTTTTTAACATACACACATACCACCTTATATTGTATTATATATTAAAAATATAACAGTAGTAAATTATTAAACTGCAATATCCTATTTTCAAGATATAAATCTAGCCAACTGTGATTTGTTCACACATTCTATTAAACTAAGAATGCCATTGAAAATCTTCAAGCTTTTGCTTGATACAATTCATTACTGAGAATCATTTAAGGCCATGAAAGAAAAAGCATTAAGGGCATGAAATATGCAACAGACAGAAGACTAGTGCCTGACTTTGTCTACTTCAATCAATAACAGCTTATTCTATCATTTTTATGGAACCTCCTCTCACAAAGAAATATTATCTTCTGCTCCCCTTGAATATGTACATCTATACTGTAAATTAATGTGATCTTTTGTTACATAATCTCAAATAGCTGTGTTGTGAATACAACAGGAGAAAATTAGTAATTATTAATGCAACTCTGATTTTAATCCCTGTCCCCAGTTTTGCAATTAGAAAATAATAACCACAACAACTACCACATAAAAATCATGCGCAGTAAAAATCACTTATGGTTGCCTAGCAACTAGCAGGATACATGCTGAAGGGAAGATGGACCAGAATAAATTAAAAGACCTGACTGCGAAAGAACTGTGACAGTTCACTGCTACTGCATCAGCTCAACATGCTAGTCCTGTGCATGCTCACATAACAAATACTCATATGCTGTGCAAGTTAAAAATCATTAAGAAATACTGCTAATTTTAAAAGTATTTTTGCTTAGAACAATATTTGTGCTCAATGCTTCTGATTTTCTCTCATTTTTGTCAAACTGCGTACAAGGTGCATAGAAGCATATATTTCCACCCATTTAGTCAGTATTATCTTCAGTGGAATTAAATGTAGGAACAATTAGGCCTCGCTTGTATGAGGCTCCTTTTGTATTTGTTTTCCCTGGCAGTATGTGGCCAGAAGCAAGCTCCACTGACCTGTCAAAAGGATTACTATTATCAACACCCCTTCTCCTTTGGAATTAAAGGGAGAGACAACTATGAAGCTGAAACTGCAAGATGTTCTCATATTTCTGGTAAATTTCAGACTTTTAACAAATACTGCAATTGAGTTTACAGTGGGTAGAGTGAAGAGTCCTGCATGCTTGCTCTAGTCAGAGCACTCATAACCAGAACCACAGCGTGCAAATTACAACTCCTAATCAAATGCAACTCACAAGGACGCTCTTCAAAAAAAAGCCTGTGTGTGGGAAAATTAAAAGAGCTTACATAGCAAGGTGGTTCCTCTGTATTTAACAACTTCCAATGGTACCCCAGATATGTAGGGAGATGATTCATCTTCATTACATGTATTTAATGGTTCTTCCCTTTCGGAACTGCCTGCAGTAATACATAGTGGACCTACCCCCATCATTGAAATGGAAGTGGGTAAAAAAACTTAAAAATATAATTCCTGGTTTTGACATACAGCTATGTACTCCGTAACTTTGGCTTGGCTATATATAAGAATTATTTGCTTTGCGTGTTTGAATACTCAAGAGTACCAGTTGGTATAATTAATTACTAGTTAGATTAGTAATGGCTAATTACATTACTCATCATTTTACAACAGTTAAAAACTGGCAACTTGAGAAAACAGCTGGAAATAGTCTGAATAAAATCCACTTCACACAGAGAAGAACACTCTCTCCCTGAGTTGTGTCCTGTCAAGATTAGAATGCTATGGGCAGGAATGAAAGATTTTGGCTTTAACGATGCCGTGATCAAAATGCTAAGCACCAGGGACAGGGGAAGGCTCTTGCCAAGCAGGAAACATGGACAGGGCACAACCACCCCACCATCCAATTTTCTTACCAGCTTTATTAAAATGTGGTCAACGGGCACCTGCGATGGTGAGGAGGCTTTGTGAAGTTAACTGGTACACCATGCAAGTCCTTACTTTAAGTCTCACAAACAGAGCAGAGAGCAGGTAAATCAGAAATGAAAATCACTGTATATAATACAGCTATCAGTGTCCTGAGACTCTTGAAGTCAGCTGTTGCTGTCTAAACAAAGCTACCACAAACTAGCAGTAGTATCTAACTGGCACCTAGACAGGAAACATCAAACTGTGATGCAAGGCAGAAGAGGACAGTAGATTTGTAGGGAAGCTGAAGGATTACAAAGAATGAAGTATCATTCTTTTTCTCCACTTAATTTTAACAATCAGGAAAGGGAAGCTACACTTACAGCTTGTCTTCCTCTGAAATAAAAAGTAAAGGAAAACCTTCAAAAGAGGAAAAAGATAGTTTGGGGGACTAAGCCTGCATATGCATGATGCAAAATCCGCACCTAGGCCTCAAATTTGGCATACAAATTCCTTATTCTGAAAAGAACATCTATCTCCAGTAAAATTGTCCCTGCTTCCCAAAGGCTAAAGCATTAAAACTGGATGTACAAATTAATTTTGCTTTCTGAAAACATAACATACGTATTACACACATGATTCTATGATTATCCATTTCTATGGGCATTCTTAATTTCAGAGGGAAGGAAAGACAGGTTAAAATCACCAGAACTGGAAAAAAGTGTGACAATAATGCTGGACTGATGCATTTCAACTTGCTCTCTTCTAAAGAGGTGTTTTACATTGCAAGACTAGAACAAAGTATAAGGCTGCAAAGGCACCTAAATCTTAGTTTAAGAAATAATTTCAACAAAATCACAGATTAAAGTGTATTAGTGCAAATGGAGTCTGCAGAGATGATGCATGTACTTTAAACTGGAGAATCAGGATCAACCGTGTAACTGGAAAGGTGTTTCCAGGTCCCAGAATCTAGGGCCTTGGTATTGTAAATAATCATATAAAAGTTTTTTAATCAAGGAACAAAGGTCAAATCTATCCAGGTATTTCTGCCCCACTAGTCCATATGGAAAGGTTCCAGAACTCCTGGTTAATGACTTGAATGTATTCATTAATGTTTACACTTGTACAATCTTATGATCACCATCCTGTATTTTACGTATTTCTGCACTCTCCCTGTGTTTGTGCCTCCCTTCTTCCCCGGGTGAATTTACCGAGAGCAATCATCTTCCACTCTCAGATTGCACTGTGTTTGGATAAACAAACCGACCTGTTTCCTCTCACAAGACTCTCCCATGCTACTTATCATGGAAATAATTATTTACACTTGTCTCAGTGTAAACTAATCTTTCCTGAATGGAAAAGTATGCAAGTACTACATACAGCAACTCAGAAGCATTAATGGTGTCACATATAATGGCATATGCATATAATGAGTATTTCCTCATCCACCCAGCAATAGTGTCAGGACCAAGCTCCTATTTTCTTATGGCTAGACAATACTGATGGCTCGTAGTTAGCTTTGATCAATTTCTTTGCTCAGTTCTTTCTTTTTCTATCAGTTTCACATGATAAGCTTCCAACTCAAAAAAAAGTTTCCTATTTTTAGTCTGTAAGCACCTTATAATGCACTCTCAGGTACCGTATTTCATACCAGTTCTTTTACTCCAGAGTTACCAGTGTTCAGTCCTCCATGAGTACCATCCCAATACTGATATTTTAAAACTTTATGTTTTGGCTAGGACACTCCTGATTTTTTAATATATATAATTACTATATAATGATCTATGTCAACACCAATTCTCCAAGAACTTTTTGGTATCTTCTTTCCAGTTTAGTAGTTCCTTTTTTAATAGTGTCTTCAGTTACAACTTTTTCCTTGTTTTCACTCAGATTAGAGAGCTTACTTGTTAGATGTCCTCTTTCTTTCATATTAGTTTGTAATTTTCCTGTGGTACCCTAACAAATGCTTTACCAAAATCATAGAACCACAGAATGGTTTGCGTTGCAATGGACCTTTGAAGATAATGTAGTCCAACTTCCCTGCTGTGCGTGGGCAGGGAAATCATCCACTAGATCAGGTGACTAGAAGTCACAGGATTCTGACTATCTTTTCTATTTTACTTTTGCTTCATGACAGGCTTATTCTCCATTCTAACCTATTACAGATGAAACCTAGACCAACTCAGCTTCACCTATGATGGCAAAGCAGTGTAGAAGAGAAAACCAGGCTCTGCATCTGTAGTACTGCTCCATATCTACTGCTTACAGCTGGCAACATGGTTTATGGTTTGATACTTAAAAGCTGAGTAATAAGAGCACAGGTGCAGTTTAAAAAGGTAGCAATGAATTCAACAAGCATTTTCACTTCTTAACAATTTGGAGCACTTACCCTGCAGTTCTTCAAATCAAGGTATGATTATTTATTTCAAGATTAACAAAGATAAATACAAAGATATGATAAAGAAATGCCTATCAACATGAAGAAAAGCTTAAAGCACATCACCCAATACTGGAATCCAAAGCACAGCAGCCTGCAAGAAGCAAGTATCATCAACTTGACACAGACCTCAACAGCTCTCACACCAAAAGAGTACAAACAGTCTGAGTTAAATATTTTCACAGTGTCTCCCACCTCTGTCCTTTTTCTCCTTTTTTACTATTTCCTTTATGACATGGCAGACACCCCAGTACCAGAATTCCTGAAAACTAATGCAGTTAGGCCGCTAGTCAAGTCAAATCTCAGCATAAACACTGACGTTTTCTCCAGTGTGTTCCTAGTACTCTAGAAAGATCCAAATAACCTCAGCTTTTAGCTATAAATTATTCTCTAAGAACTATTAAACTTATAATTATTGGAATGGTTCATTAAAATCAGTATCATGTTGGGATGTGGGATGGGAATAAAAGGAAATATGAGAGTTGCTATACAGTACTGCATAAAAGGAAAATCTAAAGAAAAAGCTTGAATTTGCACTGCGGACGTGAGAGAGATAAACAGTAACTTGACCTCAATGCTAACTTTCCCTGTCTTGCATGGAGTTCTTTAACAGAGGTTTGCAAGTAGCTGGATATCTACCTCTGAATTTCCTTTTCAAAGAATCATATGCTGCATATTTCTCTACACTGAACATTTACCTCAAATGTTGTGAATTTGTCTGTTCAGTCTTACTTTGACCTTTATATAATAATTGTGTTGCTCAAACTTCAGTTTACTAGAGCTTATGGCTTGTATTATTGCAGCCTCTACCATTCCTAGACATAGACAACCCAGCCTATCTTGTTGGATGCTTTTTAAATAAGGGAGGAAAGGATTGTACTTGTCCCCAAATGCCTACAACGGAAGTCAAATATAAGACAGTTAAGAAAATATTTGGAGACTCCTTCCCTGCATCAACTTTATACAGAATTGCCACACAAAAGCAGCCAACTGGTACTGCAGATTTTTGTGGGCACTATGGAAAAATTTGTTTCTAAAAGAAAGATTTTAACAAGAACAGAGAAGTGGTTCTGTATTTACAAGAAGCTCTTCTCAAAAGCAAGGGGAAAAATGAGCTAAAGCACACAGAGATTTATTAGTTTAAGAATGCATTCTCTTGATTATTTTGCCTGCTGGCTTATTAACTGCAACAAAACTTATTAAGATTGTAGAATTAGTTTTGATAAAGTAACTCAGGCCAAAGTCTGTAAGATTTTGGATGGGTGTCACCTGACCACCTTTTGGGACACAATCAGGTCTCTGTGGTCTGGATCAGCCCTCTGGACTGTCATAAAGTAGAGATGAAACATCTATTAGCACTGAAAATTTAAGCTAAAGACAAAGATGAGTCCAAGTATTCAAATACTAAATACATGAAAACCCTTTTTTTTCCTTAGATGAAGCTCATGGCCTATTTTTCTTCTAATTAACCTGTCCCTCTATACTTGTCCCAATTGCCTTCACACACACAAAAGCCCAGAGCTCAACAAACATGAAGCCCCAACAAGCCTGAAGAGTTCCGATGCCTAAACCCACTTAATTCTAAAGCTGCAAAAGGCCTGAAAATGTTCATCAAATTCTAGAACAACCTTAACCCCAAAGATTTTGAGATATTAAAGTTTTGTGATGCCTAAATTTACAATTCTGTTCAGTCCCAACTTTCATAGGTGGTTTGATGCTAGCTCACAAAAAAATCACAATACAGGAACTTGGAACTCTTCTGCATAGCTCATCACACTGAAGAGCTCAGTTTAACAGGCATTTTTAATTCCTAACAGAATAGAGCTCCATACACTTTTTAAAGTGGGAACCAACTCTGTCTTGCATAAATGTGGGCTCCTGGGGGAGGAATAGTATGCCTTGTCATTACATTATAGCACAGTGATTAACTTGTTTGCAGAGATCAGTTATGAGCTTCCTGGGGCACAAGTGACAGGCAAAAATCTTTAACTTCCCCAGTAACTATCAGTTACTATCAGTAGCTATCCCCTACTGGAGGCTAGTGGAAGTAACTTTGCTTGCTGTTTCAAAAATGAGAAGTACGCGCCCCAGTCAGAAGTGCCTGGCTTCAGAAGGCTCAAGGCCAGGGACCCAAAATGAAAGGATGCTTCCTTGCAGCCCTGACTGGAATACCTGAACTTTAAACACGTTTCTCTTCTCAGCTATTCTGTTAGTTGAGACTCACAGCAAGCTGAATACACTGTTTGTAGTCAGCTTCCTGCTCATCATGTTCATTGCTATGAATCCTGTTCCAATGCAATAAACTTTTTGATGTACTCTAGAGAGAGCCCATAGATCACAGAACGCTTCACTTCAACTGTTACATGCCAAAAAAGTCAGGCATCGCAGCTCTGTGTGCTTCACCAGATACCACTCAAGTTAACCTTGTACAGGCAGACGCAGAACAGTAGCTGCAAAAAAGGAAGAAGTGCAACTTGCCGTTTGAAGTCACAGACTGGAAGTTGTTTACATGCAAAAATCATATTGTTCCACTTGTGCAGGTCACCTAATACAAATACTCTTGATTTTCTCTGAATGTACTTAATATTCATTTAGTTTATAATTGCTCCTTATATGATTTAAGTAATTCAATGTACATCAAAGAAGGGATAAGTACACAAGAAGGCTTCACTGACTTTTGGCAAATAGAAGCTGAGTTAAAAAATACAACTTTCTCAAACAAGTCTGATTCAAAGATGTTATTAACTAATTCTCAATTTCTTCCTCATGAAGCATAGATGATTTTCAGTTTGAAAACATGTAAAACAGAAGTCCACAAATGACTTTTCAGATTAGAAGTGAAATTTTTTCCTAAAGTCCAGCTATTTAGGATTTTGTTATACTGAAAATAGGGATTTCTTGACAAAATAGGCCTCCATCTCACCTGCAGACAACATATCCTCAGGATTTCTACAGGTTTTCCTTTGGCAGCTCAGATGCTTATGATATGAGCTCTACATTTTTTGGGCAGTCTTTCAGGTTATGGTGAGACCCATGTTAACTTGCATCAATAAATCTGCAGCCATGTATTTTAAAAGATTAATCTTAACACATGCTGCATCACTAAACTGAAGGAAAGTCCCTCACAAGATACATGTTCTTAAGTACACCTCCTGAGCGGAATGACTTAATTTCTAAGCAGGCACTCTGTGCTTAGTTTTTTTATTTGTGTTTCAACAACTTCCTAGCAGATGGGTTTTTAAAAAACGCTCTACAAAGAGTAAGACTTACAGCATCAGGCCCTAAGCGAATTATTTTTCAGAAATGCAGTGTCAGCAAATCCTTCTAAAGACTGAAAACAAAAATGAAGCCATTAAAAACACAGAGAGAGATATCAACAGAGAAGGAGAGTGCACATGCAACAGAGATGGTCTCCAAGCTCACCTATCTTTGTAGTTTATCACAGTATCAATGATAGCATTCATTTGTTTTGTCAGTTTGGGTGGGTTGGGTGACAACTTTTCTGCAGGAGGTCTGCCTCTTCTTTTCTTTGCTTTCTCCCCATCCTCTTTCCCAGGATCCTTATCCAAATTTCTTCGTCTCTTCCGTTTTTTAAGCCGGACCTCCTCTTCCATTTCTTCCAAATTGCCGTCTTCAATTGCCTGACAACCATGGATTCAGAAAGTATGATTTTTAAACAAAAGAGATATTGCAAAGGGAAATAACAAACTGTATTTAAAATAAAAATGCAGCCCCACAGGATGCAGCCAATTCAACTCAAAATGTTCAGCTTATTTATAAACAAGAGTGCAACAAGAAACTGAGTTACTGGCAATCAAAAAGACGCTAAACATTAATTTGTTCTAAGAATCCCACTATCATCTAAATAGAGGCATGTTTATCAGAACCTTGAATTCCACACCAACTCACAGTTTTACATACAATAACGGTCTGTGGTACTAAGTCAGTAAGTGTACAACAAACATTCATTTATGCATGTCAGTCGCAGTTCTGGTTTATGTAGTTCTATGCAAAACAGACTTTGATATCACATGTTTTCAAACAGGACAGTACTAAACCGCTCTTGCTCCCAAAGCCAGATCACACACAGTTCTTTTTGCACACAAACAACACACAGGTACTTTACACAGTAACGACTCAACTTCTCTTCCAAATAGTTTAAGCAACTTCCAGATCGCCTAAGCATTAAAGACATCTCTAAAATGTTTCTTTTAGAACAGTAACCAACAGATAAGCAGAAGCACTGTGAATACAGTGTTTTACTGTAAAAAGCACTCATAACATGGGATGCAAAAAAACCCAAACAAACCCCAAACCCCCCACACAGTCACAAACAATGAACACTAGTTTCAATTACCTGGATGTATGCTTTTAACCAGAACCAGCAGCACTATGCAGAGGGATAAAAAAAGTCGCTACAAAAAACACAAACTAGGAATAAAGGGAACCTGTTCACAGACTGACTATCAGATCCATGTGATAAGGAAAGAAGCTGAACTTTTCTTGATTTGGGAAAGCCAACAAAAGAAAAGAAATAAAATGCCGGGTCATAAGAGAACTAAAATTAAAATTAAAAAAAATATTAAAAAATCTTAAAACTAGGCTTTCTGATTAATGCTTTCTCAGAACATAACTGATGTTGATATTTGTCCCTTTTGCCTCTCAATATTGCCTTGAGTACATGCAAATGCTAATCAATCCTTTCTCGTAGCTGAAAGAGCTCTAATCATAAGGCAATTACCTTCATTTCTCCACAGCACCAAACATGGCTAATATTTATGATCATGTGAGCATAACAATCAATATAAAAGAGTGATTACAGCCCAGACATAATTTTTCTCAATTGTGTACAATGTCTCTTGAAAAACGTTTTGTGAACAAAACCTGATGCACAACACAAAACAACCTGGCATGTTAAAAACACCACTGGGATTTTGGAATCTGTTTCCTATGCATCCTCCGATGTGCAAATCCACAGAACAAACACGAACGCAGAATCCTGAGGGACAGCCTGAAACTAGGCCTTAATAATCAAAAGACAATTTACATCATGCTTCCACAGCGTTCAGATAACCACTATGAAGGAGGTTTGAGATTTGATGAGTTAGGAAGAAAAAAGAAGGAAGAAAAAAAATAATCTGCACACAAATTCATTAATATTCATTTGCCTAAAGCAGGACACCCACTATAAACCACTGCAGCTAACGAAGATTAAGAAAAGGAAATTTCTCTGCATATCTTGGAAGCTAGAAAAGCCAATAATAAATACAGCATGCAAGGCTGTCAACAGTTAATGTCATTGCTCTCCTTAAGCACACACTTGTACACTGAAATACGGAGAACACTGACTTTTGATGTGTTACACACCTACACATGCCTGCAATGTAGTTCTACTGAATCTTCAAGACGGCAACGAAAAAGGATATTTACCTTACCACTATCAGCAGGCCAGCTATCGGAAATCACAGTTAGTGGGGATAAAATTAACAAACCAGCAAAGCAGTGAGCTGCTAGTCTCTTCATCAGCTGATCAGGAAAAAAAAGAGAGCTAGGGAAAGGCTATGTTTTCATATACAAGTAATTTTATTTTACTGAAAATTTAATACTGAAAGGATTGTGGATACTTAAATCTGCTGTTTCATTCTACCTACTACAAGGCCTGAAGCCTTCCTCCTTCAGCCTGCTTTAATATTGACAACTACTTATCATATTTCTCCCCTTATTATTCTAGGCATCCAAATTAGATTTTTAGCAGGGCAGTTACTGATTCTTGTTAGCATTTTAATAGCACAATTAGACAATTTCATGTATGATTTTAAAACTGAAATAGGTCGCATGCTTTTTAAAGGTGCATTTATTACAGAAAATGTATTCCTATTGCTCCGCAGTGAACAGATCAGGTTTTGGCTATTGAAACTGATAAAAAAAAAATCTATTCTGACTTACAAGAAATTAAAAAACCAAACCAAGCTATCATTTTATTAACTTTGGTAACATTTTGTTGTCCTTCAGAAAACTGGGATTCACTTAACTAAAATATATTTGTATTTTTGATTGCTTGACAAATTTTCTACAATCAAAAAAATAACATCACAGAGTTATGGTGCTGTCATCACAGAGTTTACAAACATCTCATTTTAGAATTCTGCATAAAATTCTTTCTTGGAGTAAGTAATATTTTGGAATAAAATATCAGGACAAAGAAATACGATACAAGTAAAAAGATTTTTTTAACACTACATATAGCAATGTAGTAAAGACAAAAAATAAAAATAAAACCCAAGTAAACTAACATATACTCTTCTACTCTTAAAATTACTGACTAGCAGATAGCAAATTAATTCTTAGCATATTACGGATCTGTAAACAAATATTAAGCTGCCTACTTAGTAATATATCAATTGCTTACTATACTCAGCTTTCAAAATTTACATGTATGATGCAAACTCAGGACAGTTTTTGTTAATTTAAGACTTCAGTGACACCACTTGAAAATCAGTGTGACAAAATCAGCAACAAAAATGTTGTTATTGTGACTCCTAACATTAGTTCTCAAGTAGCAAATGTATATTTTGTATATAAACAGTAATATTTAAACTTGTAAGATTTATGTTGCCTCAAAAGATGGCTTAAAACTATAACACATAAATCAGTTATCAGCATAGATATTAATGCTCTGTGCATACATCTACACAAATGATCCATGCATATGTGTATGAGCAACAAAATATTTATTAAACTAACTCATCTGACTGAGCTCTTTGTTAGAAAAGCTTACTATTCTAGGGCTGAAGTGCCACACAGAAGAGAATGCCCTTCTAAACCTTTACCAGTATGATAATGAAATCCCAGACACAAATCTCCAGTTCCTGACAGATGATGGGCTGTGTGAGAATGCAAGATAGCACAGACATCTCCCATGCTCAAATGCCTCTGGATTAGTGAGGTGAACAGCAAGGGAGTCAAGGAAAATAGTACACAAATTTAACACTTTCCTGCCCTTAAGGAAACAGGACAGAAGAGTACCATAAAGTTTGGAGATTTCATTTTTTGAAAGCAAGCTGTGAAAATTTAATGCAAAAATTTTGCAAAGGATGGGCACCTCATGAAAGGCAAGAGATGCCACTAAAAGTGTGAGGACCCAATGTTAAGTCCAGTACTGACAAAATCTTCCTGCTTTTCTGAACCTGATTGCTGTATCCTGGTCCACGTACAGAAACAATTTCCTCGCTAAAGAGCTAAGAGCATGCAGGCTTCTCAGGCCACCAGAATTTTAACTAAGAGCATACTGACCATGTATTAAAGAAACTATACTGCCTTCCTTCAAAAAGAAGCACCTTCCTCTCCCAGCCCACCCCCACCCCCCAAAAAAAGAAAAACCAAACCAAACGTGGATTTTTAAAAAGGCAAGGAGAAGTTACTTCTGGGACAGCTAGCCTTTCTATTACTGCTTGAAAATACATTTTTCTCTCATAAAGGAAAGTAGCTGTTTTGAGGTGGAAGTATTCTTAGCGAACATCAATACAGCTACAAGAGCACCACAGAAACAAAGTAAAGATCAAATGGAAACTGTTTTGTTTCTCTATTTGAAAAGCAGGACATTATGGATGTATCCTTAACTTCTTGACAGCATGATACAGCACTACAACTGAACACCCTTCCAACTGAGAATTATGGACCCAAACAAGCACTGAGAGCTACAGCTCTGAGTTTTGTTTCATGACTGCCTTCTCCAAGTCAATAATCCTGTTAGTCTTTTATTAGTTTTAAATTCATTTTACAGGAATTGGGTAACTCAAGTGTCATCACACAGTGAATCAATGGAGGTGCTCAGCAAATAGTTGGTTTTAATGTCTAAGGCCTATCTCTAATATTTAGATTACACAACACTGTAATACATAGTTATTTTTCCTTTGATTGGAGATAACAATAGTATTGTTATGAGAAAGTTAAGGCACAGTGAAAGCTATTACTACTATTTACAGTCAAAGAAACAGTACACACAAAAGTGCTAGGAAGCTATGTAATAAATCTACTTGATAATGCTGAAAATATGTTCAGATTAAATGGGGATTGGCCACAGAACACGGGGTTGCTTCCTGTGTCCCTCTCTGATGTTATCTTAATGAAATAAACATTAAGACAGCTTGCCCCCTTCACTTCAGACATCAATGCCCTGTGTCTCTCGAATCTCCAAAGTTAGAGAGCTCTTGTGACTAACATTACCATGTGAACAGATTTGCTAGCTCGCTAATTAAACTCCATGTTTCCATAGAAAGCATATAAAACATAGGTGAACAGAAATAAAAGTCAGCTTCCCAACTCCCTGAACATAAATACTGACCCCATCATGCAAAGTTTCCAAAAGAATGACCTTTTCTGGGCACAACAAACAACTTACCTGGGCATTGTACTGACTACTGGCCAAGAGGCAGTAAGCTTAAGGGCCTTTACGCAGTCAAAACCAAAAAACGTGTCAGTAATGCAGTAATGAACATCAGATGACTGATTTGCAAAATGAAGTTCCCATTTACTAATTTGGAAGAGAAGAAAAAAAGTAAAAGAACCCTACAGAAGCCTAATAATAAAGATTGAAAGCACTAAAACGTCATCTACCTGCCCCTACCAATTTCTCTCTTCAGCATAATCCTTCAAATCCTACACTGATATTGCAAGAGAAATTCCAATTCATTTTTTCTGTCCCGCTCTATTTGAAATCCTACCCCTCTTTATTTTACATTTTTGTTCTCAGATTCTATCTGACAACTAGTGAAGAATTCAACCTTCCAACCTGAAGTTCATCTTCTCCAAAAAGATCTCTTCAAAATCCATTTCTCCTGCTCAGTTTCCTGGGACCGTTTCTAATTTCCACACATTGGTATTATTTCTTGGCTGTCTACAGCAAGTTCCTTTACATTGTAACTACTTATCTCTTGCTATGCTACAGCATAGAGGTCAGTAAACTACAGATAAAGAGTATGAGGAACACCATAGTATTTGACAATTAGATGAAAGGGCATAAGATACTCTATCAACAGCGTGCTGACTAACTACCTGAAGACAATCATAAGGATTGATGAAAAGTTATTTTAACTGAATTTCCTCTCCTAGTTGGATAGTACTGCACAACACATTTGCCAAACTAGTTTTGCTGGAACTAAAGTAAAACAGAGTATAGATTAAAACCTGCCAAGGGCAAAGAATTAGTGAATACATCCAGCTTTTCCTTGCTTTCACTGCTGACTTATTCTCCCCCACATAAGGAATATTCCAAAAAGTCTCCATCTGGCACTGAAGTAGAAACAAAAGTATTGTCTTTTTAAAAAAACATGAACAAAATGCAATTATTTCAAAACCAGATAAACTTGTAATAAATGGTCTTCTCAGATATGCTGAACTTTCACAAAATAAGGAAAAGGAGTCCTTCAGCCATATGTTCATCAGTCAGGGTCTGCATCTTCACATCACTGAAACGTGCTTCTTTTTTAGAAGCAGCAGAAGACAAGATCATTTTCTGTTTTGCATTTGAAAATTATTAATAGTTGCTTAATTATTTGCACAGAAACTTCAATAATGCAAACTATAAACAGTTTTTCCTTGCATTTTGATTTAAAGTCTGATGCCGAAAAGACCTGATGTAACCATACTTACCTTTAAAGACAAATGGTCTCAACTAAAGCAATAGAGCGTAACTTTTTTTTTAAAAAAAAGCAGCTATCTATGTAAAAGTATTTATAAGATCAAAGCTTTTATCTTCAGTGTTTTCTTTCTGGTCTGAGAAAATAACTCCAATAGAATATCCTAATATTCAAACTTAAAGTAAAATATCTTAATGCTTAAGCTTAATCTTTAATGTGACAATTACTAAGCAGACCCAGCACCAATAAACTTGCTGCAAGTTACGGCGAACTACATTGGCAAGGACATAAATTTTCTTCTGTTCAAAAGTGAAATCTGGTTTAAAAAAAACATAAATCAATAATTAGTTTCATTCCTCCCTCCCACAAATGGCAAACAATGATTTTAAATGGAACTGCTTAAACTGATTTTGCACCTATGAGCTTGTCATAAACTCTGGGGACAGAGAGGCTGAAGAGCACAATAATTACCAATGATGCCAGGACCCACAGCCTGCTCAGGGAGCACAAGGGAAGTGCTCCATTAGGGGGAAGGAACAGAGTGATAAAAAGAACAATTGTATCATGCTGACTATAAAGATACTTTGCTTAACCAATCAGAGCATTGAGAAAATACATACTGTATAAAGACACTGCCTGTGCAACTACCAAAAATCATCACTATTCTGTGGTCTACAGCTACTCAGCCACACTCTTTAAAGATCTACAGAACCATCTCTAATTTTCTCTGCAGTTTTCAAAAGGAAGCATGATTTACCCCTCCCATTTGACATACAGTTGTACTTTATGTCTTGCAAGATTTAATTTGAACAGCCTCTTGACCAAGCCAACGTAACGTAGGAGCAGCAGAAAGAGGGGAAAAAATATCCAAACAAGTTTGTTATCAGGAACTATTGATATCAACCTGTTACTCTTTATCACTGAACTGTTTTGTTGTGGTAGGGTTTTGTTGGTTGGTTGGTTGGTTGGTTTTTCCCCCAGATATTCTCCCCTTCTTTTTAGAAAGCTAGATCACCTGCTGAACAACTCTCATCACTTGGAGTAATAGCCTGTTCCTAAACACAGTGGAAAAAATCTCTCATTCAAGACTGGAGGACAATATGTAATGGACTTGTGAAATACTGTGCATGAAAGTTGCCAGATAATAAACAAACATATTCTGAAAGGGATGTTATACTACCAGTTCTGAACTAGATGGTATCCTGTGCACTCCATAGGGCCTTCAGATTGCTCAGAACCTTACAGCATATTGATGATTCAGAGTAAACATTGTTAACACATTGGCATTGGAAATAGTTGCAGGTACCTTTGGAAATAAAATTTACAGACTGAATGAGATGTAACTAACTTAAGAAAGATACTGCAAGACTATCACAAAAATACTGCAGGCAAATTTATGGGAGAAAAAAATAATAATCTTCACAGACTCAGAGTTAGAAAAGAATATACTTAATGTGACCAAAGCTATCTTTCAAAACTGATTTAGCTGAATTAATTTGAGTAAGCAATTGTAACTTCAAGTAACTAAATGAAAACAAACCAGGAAATAACTACGATTAAGCCACAGCATGTGTTTTTTTGAAGTTAATATGACATAAATTTTTCTATATATACTTGCTTTTTAAATTGTCTGGAGAAAAGGATCAATTCTTTAATGTGCATACATGAAGATAATAGTCACTTGATATAACTGAGATGCATAAAAATAGCAATTTACTTTTGTGCATTTGTTATTGTCTACAAGATTTATAAATAACACTATTAAGTCATGAGTTGCCACACTTTTTCTTCTGTACAGAAGGTCCTGATTTCTTCAAGTCTCCCTTGCCAAAAGTGAATCAGATCAAAAAACGAAGATGAAGAATTATAAGAATCTCTCGACAAGCTTGGTAAGGACAGCAAAAGTCTGGGGGTTTTTTGATGACTGTAGGTGCCAAAGCCTTGCTGGAGTAAAATGCATGACCAGGAAATCCAAGAAAACCTTTGACAGGAACTCAAGTAGGAAGCATTTTATTTCACACAGAAAGGTCCTGTCTACCCTCACCAGATCAGTCCTTTGGAAAGAAACTGCAGTCTTGGCTCTTTCCAGGACCACATTTGCTTCCAGTGAACCTTGCCACCATTTGCAGTGACAGATTATCTTTTCCATGGTAAAAATAAATTTGTCAATTCTAAGCACTGTACACAGTTAACTATAGAGGACCAACTCTAATTCTGCAACACACCCAACAGTGGGATACCATATCCTAGTAGAAAGTTTTCTTTAAAGAACAAGCCACCTTTTCTTCTACTATGGAAACAACAGAGCTGAGGACTATAACACAAAGGGATGATTAGCAGATTTCCAGTGAGAAATCACTCACCTTGAGCCAAACCTCTAGCCTTAGAATAAGTGAATTATTTGGCTCTCAAGTGAACAGATATACAATGATGCCTTCTAATTGCTCAGCAAAATATTAAAAGTCCTTTCTTTCTTTTTGATCAACAGACTAACAGATTAACAAAAGGCTTTTATTTCACAGGTCAGCATAAATTTTATGCATGCCTCGACACACTACCTTTCTTAATGATGCAACATGAGAAGCTTATAGGACAAAGCTTAAACTAGCACTTTTATGCATGTTAAAGTGAATTCAGCTTCTGCCAACAGTCATACCATTAAGTACTTTCTTTCATATGTTCTCCCTCTCCCTTATATTTAATATATTTGCTGACTGGAAAAGGGGAACAGCTGACCGGAAAAGGGGATTTCAAAAAGGGAAAAAAAGATGAGCCGGGGAGCTACAGGCTGGTCAGTCTCACCTCTGTGCCTGCCAAGATCATGCAGCAGATCCTCCTGGAAACTCTGCTATAGCACATGGAAAATAAGTGATTGGTGGCAGCCAGCATGGCTTCACTAAGGGCAAATCATACCTGACAAATTTGGTGGCCTTCTATGACGAGGTGGATAAGGGTGGATAAGGTGGTGGATTTGGTGGATAAGGGGAGAGCAA
>VYXH01004475.1:429064-595491 GCA_013397275.1 Burhinus bistriatus | reverse complement strand
TTGCCCCCGGCAGCGAGCGCTTCCCTGGAGCTCCTGCCGGTGCCTCGGGAATGGCGGCGGTGGTGCCGCCTGAGGGTGCGGGGCTGCCTTGCCTTCCTGCCGGGGTTGGTCAGCGATGCGTGTTTGCGTTCTAGCTTGTTCTTCGTGTGGGAGCGCTGCTCGTGTTGTTGCTCAGGCTCTTAGCGAAGGTACAACGAGTGAAGTGTGTGTGGTCAGCGTGCCACTGGTGCCTGTTGATGCTATGCCAGTCACCAGTACCAAGATACGGGGCCTGACTTCAGTACCTGCTCTCTGGCATCCTTACTATGCAATGCATAACTCTTTTTTTTCCCCTGTGTATTTCAGGCTATTCTAATTTTCTGCTGGGTTTATGTGCGCAAGTATCAGAGTCGGCGGGAAAGTGAAGTGATTTCTACCATAACAGCTATTTTTGCGTTGGCGGTTGCTCTTATCTCATCAGCGCTACTACCAGTGGACATCTTTTTGGTTTCGTATATGAAACATCAGAATGGTACATTTAAGGTATGGTCTTTTAAAAATCTTAATTGCCTCTTCAGAGGAGGCACTTGTGTTGAAAGAGTTGTCAAAGTGTTTAAAACCAATGTTTAAAACCTGTTCTAGTGCCTGAGTTATTTGGAAAGCTGGGAACTAGTACTGTGAATACAACACTAAGCTCTGTTTGTTATTTGAACTGGATTTCAATTTTCATTTCTATTACTTATTTTCAATGTTCTACTCATTTCCAAATGCTCATTCCTTCTGTTGTGGTAAAAGGAGTGCGTATACCATCCTGAAGATATAAACAAATCTCTTAAATGTTGCTTTTTAGTACATCATAATGGAGCATTGCGGAATGGAATTTGTTGCCCCTTTATTTAAAACCAGCCCATTTGCAGTTTAAGATTACTTTGGTTCTCTTTTTTGCCAGCATTCTCTTATTCTGGTACTGAGACATTAAGACTTATAAAGGTTTTAATATACCTATAATATAGAGCCTGAGTTAATAAGCACTTTTTTAAAGAGAGGAAACTAGAAAAAGCCTTGGGGGAAGGGAATACGGTAGTATCTCTTCTTGGCTGATACTGCCTTAGCTGAACTACTGTTTTTGTACACTTTTTATATAAAACTAGAGGAGGTTGCTGTGCAAAATGAGTTCTTAATGAGATGAGTACTCACTGTAGTCTACTCTAAGCATTACTGTAAGTAGGAGCTCTTCCCAATGCTTAAAGCATTAGCCTCTTTACCCTTGGGTAAAAAGGGTCCTTGAAGGTAGCGACCCAGTGTCTTTGAGGACACTGCCATTAAAAACAGGTCAAACTGGAGCGTATTAATAACTTGAATAATTTGGTTTGGAGCCTTCTGGATCTATAGTAAAAGAGATGATCCTGAAACAAATGAGAGAGCGGGCAAGTGGTAAATGCCTGCACACTAGACTCAGACTGTATTGCCTTCCAACCCTACTTCCAAAGGAAAACCTAGGTCCTGCCAGATCCTTGATAATGCTTCAGAACTAGCTTGTAGCCAGTACAGTGCCTTTTGGCTGGTGCTCATGTAAATGCAAGTCATAAGAAGCCTTAAGAATTGATCTGTGACATGATTTTTGTCATGTTTGTCACTCAGTGGAAATACAGAATAATTTAAGCTGTTGTTCAATGTTACTGTTAGAAGTTTGTGTCTTCAGACCTTGTTTGTTCCAGAATTAAAATGGATATAGAAGATGGAAGAGACCTTTCAGATGTCACGATACTAGCAGTTGAATGAGAATAATACTGAATATTAAGAAATATATTGAGCCTGTCTAGCTAGAGAAATAGCAATGATGTAACTAGGCCCAGCTGAAAAATGCACATCTGCTGGGGACTGAGCAGAATTTGCTCTTGCAAGGGAGACCTATTTTGTTAAGGTATGCATTCACTGACTTGAAAACCTGTGAGGAGAACAGGGGGCCAAATGTAGTCATGCAGTCACTGCGGTCTTATTTAAGTATAGTTAATAGAAGGATAATTACTGTGCTTGAAATACTGTTTTTCTTGAGCTAGATTTCTTTGTTAATGGCCACATGTTGTGATATGATGGGCTGGATAGATTCTGTTTAAAAATTGTATCTGAAGGCAAGCTTTCATGCTTGTAGTAAAGTTTTTATTTCTTTCAAGTACCTTTGCCTATGTATCTGAGTCGTCTTGGTCCTGCCTAGTTCCTAATGTTTGTAGATGCTGCTGATGGCCTGTTGAAATAAAATTGCTCCATACTACCATGCAGAAGAATTCTTCCTCCTCTTTTAAGGCTCATCTGAATGAGTTTCTAGCTTTGCAACAATAACATGAGTTCTTCTGGTATTAATACATTTGATTCGACGTAAGTCTTGAAATTGTGATATAGAAATACTAATGTGGCCTTCCTGATAAAGTTGAGTGGATCTAAAGTCAGTCAGAACATACAAACCTATGCATAAACACACAGCTTTATTGATTTGGTAACTTCAGTTTAGGACTAATGTCAAGTTAGGAGGTTGACAGCATCTTAATGTGAGATCTTCATGATGGTTATAGCTTGTAACATGCTGCTTTTTTCCTACTGCTTCACAAGTAGGACCGACTGGATTGGGCTCAGAATATTTCCAAGAGACTACTGTCCTTCCTCTGGACTATTCTTTCAAACCCAGCACCTGCAAGGTGCTATATCCAATGCTGGAATCTAAAGGACTATGACTCTGGCAAGGACTCTTTGTTTTGGATGGCCAGAGTGAGTTAAGTCTTCACTAGATTTTTCTTCTCAGTGCATTTGTGAGTTGGATCCAGGTAGAAGATGTGGATAACATTCTCTGTAGATGAATCATTAGTTCATCAAAAAAACCTTCCAACTGGATGATTTCAGAGCTTATGCCACAAGAATAGTGGCCGTTATCCAGATCCTAGGTAAACAATTTCTTTTGCTGTGTATATTCTTTTCCTCTACCTCCCAATTCCCAGTATCGATGTTAGAGAGATGAATCATAGAATAGTTTGGGTTCGAAGCGACCTTAAAAGGCCATCTAGTCTGACGTCCTCTGGGATGAGCAGGGACATCTTCAACTAGATCAGGTTGCTCAGAGCCCCACCCAACCTGACCTTGAATGTTTCCAGGGATGGGGCATCTACGACCTCTCTGGGCAACCTGTGCCAGTGTTTCACCACCCTTGTTTTTATAAAATTTCTTCCTTATTTCTAGTCTAAATCTACCCTCTTTTAGTTTAAAGCCGTTATCCCTTGTCCTATCACAACAGGCCCTGCTAAAAAGTTTGTCCCCATCTTTCCTGTAGACCCCCTTTAAGTACTGAAAGGCTGCAATAAGGTCTCCCCGGAGCCTTCTCTTCTCCAGGCTGAACAACCCCAACTCTCTCAGCCTGTCCTCATATGACAAAGTCAAGGATGCTCAACTTAGAGGTACTTTCTATTAATTTTTAATGCATCTGACCCTGCTATCAACTTGTAGATATTCTTGAGGTTTTTCTGTGAACAGACCTGTAGCGAATTCCGGGAGAAGCATGTTATACCGATAGCAGAGGTTAAATTGAAGACATAGTCTGATAGTTCCGAGTTCTCAATGTGAACTGTGTGTTCAGTGGCAAGTGAAAGTATGTGTCCTGACTACAAGGATTGGCTTAATTGTCTGAAGTGTAGTACCCAGGCAGATTACCCTTCTCTGAAGGCTGTCAAAATGATGCTGCTTTCTGGATGAATTCACTTAGTGTTGTGTAGCCTTCTTCCATCATGTGTTCCAAGTTGTCTTCCTTGACAAGGGCTGTATACTATACCTTGGTCAGCCTTTGTTAACCTTCAGGTTTTGTCCATTTCGACAGGACTGTTAACGTACTGTTTATATATCTTCTAATTAAGACAAGCTGTTCTTTACTATAAACAAGTGGCTTGTCACATTTGGTACCTGTTGGTGTCTCTCACCATATTTTGTGAGACTTATCAAATATTATCTTGAAGCTTTTATAGTGAGTGAATTGAGCAGTTTTGGTATTAGAAGGTTTTGCACAGTAGTTGTTTAGTCCTTTAGGAAAGGAGCAGTGGTGCATGGATTGGGTGGTTGTTATTCCTATGTAGAATAAAATTCATTGCAACGACACCTTTTCTGGAGGCTGGGATCACTTTGATTCATAGTGCTGTTAAGTAGGAAAGCAGGCTTTTGGTTCTAGTACTAATCAAAAGAACTTGAGTATTACCTTGTAAGCGGAGTCCTCAAATATTCACCAGCACCACTTTTATCTTGAAGGTTTTGGCTGTTTGCGTTGACAGTGCTTTAGTTTGTGCAATGGACTTCAAATAGATCCAGTTGGATCTGATCTGTTTGATCTGAAAGCTTGTTTGATTTATAACAAGCACTTAGAAACAGAAAACCTCACCCTAGCTTAAAGCCTTCTGATTTCTGCTGGAACCCAAGGCCTCTGCGTCTGACCTACAAAGTCTCATAAATATTTAAAACCTAGCTGATGCTGTCTTGCAGCAGGAAGACTGCTTGAAACAAGGACATTATCGTCACCACACTGTCTTTTTTATTCTATCGTTGATGCAGCAGAAGGCAGAGGAGGTGATGAGAACTTCTGTTTTTGAAATGTATGGATTCTTGCTACTATATGGATTTAAAAGCCAGTGGTTTTTCTTTCATCCTGGTTAGACTGAACACCTCACAAACCTTGGGTGTCAGCCTGAGCTGTTAAAAGCCAGTTGTCTCCTTAATGATTCAAAGAATAGCATCTGTTTAAGGGAAGATCCTTTTTGCAGACCATTCTGTTAAGTTTTTTTGCATCTTGTGGGAAACTCATTATGTAGTTACTCAGAATATGGAACCACTAGAAATGTCAGATTTTTTCATTCTAGAAAGGTATTAGCTGAGAAATCATTATCAGCTGAGACCATGCTTCCTGTTCTGAGTAGGAATTACTACTTGTCAAGTAACAATACTTGGCTGAAATATTTATAGTAGCCAGATGTGGCTGATATGCATGTTTCTGGATGTTACTGTCCATCTGGCAGTCAAAATCCTGGCTCTGTCCCATCTTGGAGGTAATAGGCTGGAAGATCTGAGACCTGATTATGAAATTTCTTTATATCTAAGCATGCTATGAACCACTCTCCAGTCTTTAGCACTGCATTTTCTACATTTGGCAAAACATCACAAATACGGAAACCTGGAATGTTACACCACTTTCAGCTCTATTAAGATACATCTGTGGAGAATGAGAGGTATCTTCACTGGGTATTCATGAAATTCTTGCAGGGTCCAGCAGTGACAGTAGAAATGTCCCCTTTAACGGGGACAGAAGTATGAAATTCATTGCCATTCCCTAACCAAAAAGTGGGGAGGGTCAAAAATGTCAAATTAGCTTGTATTAATTTTGTTTTGGGAAGTTTTCTGTACTGTTCTGTTGAAATGCGTAAACATAAGTTACTAACTGGACACAGTTGCTGGGAGAAGGTATTTTAAAGGTGGTATGATGTATGCTTGCTAAACTGCATGGAACAGAATGAAGTACAGCAGAACAGTGTAGCGTACCTGAATACTGCAGATCTTAAGAGAATTTGTGGTCACATTTTCCCATCTTAAACTGCTGTTGAAGGCAGTAATGGATTCTCACCTTCCTAATCTATTGTGCTTCTAAGGTATTTGCTTTATATATTGTAAGCTTGGGCTATAATGGGTGGAGAAGAAAACAGACTAGATCTAGGGGCTGTCCAGATACATTCTCAACTGAGTCCTGGATGTCCTTGTCCAGTACATTCATACGCCTATCAACTTGATATATCAGCACTGCTGCTGAGAATGTCAGAGCTCTGACACTCACTAGGGAGCACTGCTTCTTGCTTTTGACAAGACAGTGCTGCTGTCACTAGCTTTTGAAATGGCTCAGGTGAACTGGTTACTGCTTTTGAGTCACTGATGTGTGCATATGGATAACTTGCCAGTAGGAATAAGAATATTTCATAGAATGGTTTAGTTTGAAAGGGACTGTAAAGATTATCTAGTTCCAATCCCCTTGCCATGGGCAAGGACTCCTCCTTCTCGACCAGATTGCTCAAAGCCTCATCCAACTTGGCCTTGAACGATTCCAGGATGGGGCCTCCAGAGCTTCCCTGGGCAACCTGTTCCAGTGCCTCACCACCCTCACAGTAAAGAATTTCTTCCTTGTATCTAATCTAAATCTACCCTCTTCCAGTTTGAAGCCATTGCCCCTCGTCCTATCACTACATGCCCTTGTAAGAAGTCCCTCTCCAGCTTTCTTGTAGGCCCCTTTCAGATACTGGAAGGCTGCTAGAAGGTCTCCCTGGGGCCTTCTCTTCTCCAGGCTGAACAACCCCAACTCTCTCAGCCTGTCCTCATAGGAGAGGTGCTCTAACCCTCTGATTATCTTTGTGGTCCTCCTCTGGACCCACTCCAGCAGGTCCCTGTCCTTCTTATGTTGGGGGCTCCAGAGCTGGACACAGTATTCCAGGTGGGGTCTCATGAGAGCAGAGTAGAGGGGCAGAATCACCTCCCTCGACCTGCTGGCCATGTTTCTTTTGATGCAGCCCAGGATATGGTTGGCCTTCTGGGCTGCAAGCGCACATTACTGGCACGTGTTGAGCTTCTCATCTACCAACACCCCCAAGGCCTTCTCAGGGCTGCTCTCAATCCACTCTGTCCAGCCTATATTTAGCTCCCTAGTTTGTGTAAATGTGGGGCTTCAGCAGCTGACTGAAAGCTGACATAGATACGGTATACTATTAAATCAGCTTGCATTACAGCTTCTTCTTGTGCAGAGTAGTGCAAAGTTTGTAAGTTCAGGCACATGTACACAATGGTGAAATGTGCGCGTCTTTACATCTTTTAATATAACATCTCAATATTTTAATATGCTGTAATGTATGTTTCCTAGTATATTACTCTGGTCCTGTCCACAACTTAATTTGAGCAACAAAATAAAAAGCAATTACAGTGTTTAAAGTTTTACATCTGTATCCTGTTGTAAATGCTTTTCTGGAGTTGGAGAAGCAGTTTTTTGGCAGTTGAGACCTGTTGTATTTCAATTACTATCGACTTCTTTCTGTAAAGTGGCTGTGCCACTTAAACTTTGGGTCTTACTGTTGCTTTTCTTGCTTATTTTTGGTTGGTGTGGGTTTTGAGTGTCTCCATTGCTCATAGGAGACACCTTTTTCAAATACTTGGAAGTAAATAGTGCCACCTGTTCAGTCTTGCTTTTCCCTTTGGCATAATTCAAGTAATGCATTTCCTTAATTTTTAACACTAGGCAATTTAAACACTTTAATATTCTGTGTATGTATTAACTTATTGCAATCAAATTTTTATGATCAAATTCTTTTGTGGTGTAATTTCATACAAATGCTCTGAAATTTTTCTGTTGAAATGCTGTTGGGCTTGAGCCTGATAGTCTTCCAAGATTGGGCTTACTGTATACCTGACAGACACTTAACTTAAGGTATTGCTTCTGTCCCTTCTGCTAAACTATTTTTCACTTTCTTTTTGCTGATTAGATGACAAATACATGTGTACTTTTCTACTCAAATTCCAGTTGAATGATAATTTAATTTCAGACAGTGAACTTCAAAAGCTTAATGTAAAGTGTCCTACTGGAAGTCTTAATATAGCATGAAGGAAGGTAGTGCTGAAGTTCTGACACAAAGAAATGACGTGTTTATGGTATGTCACCAAGCCCATATTCCATGAGAGCTTAGGCAGTTCTGAGAGAACTGATAAAGCAAGTATTAAACTTTAAACCTTATCATATGCAGCCTTTAAGGAGTATGCTCACTTGCATTCTTCATATGCTCTGTATTAGTGCATGCATCTGAACAACTCAAAGGTCTTGAGTTTACCAGTTTGAAAAAAAGCCTGCACGTAGAAATTGGAAGGAGCTTTGGCAGTAATGGATCTTTTCTTTTCTCATCAATTCAGTTATGTTGGCATGTCTCCAAAATCGCTAGCTTTTGAAGAACTTTGCTTCTGGGTAACTACTTTTTGATCTTGACTACACACAGAGTGGATCCCACAAGACTAACAATTCTGGAATATGTTTAAGCTGTACAGGCAGGCTTGGATCTCTGGATTCAATCCCTGAGTTTAGCTGCCGACGATCATGTTAAAAAATAGTTAGCTTCCATAAACTAGTAATTCTTCTCAAGGAGAAGAAAAAAGGGATGAGGGCAAGAACTTTACTTCAGCCTTCTGGCTTAGTGTGGTTACCAGTGTAGCTAGAGTTTTATTTTCACTTCCATTCTCTGAACAGTTTCCCAGGGCTGAGTAACGTGTTCTGAAAAAGATCAACTTTTGGTCTTGTTCAAATAGGTGATATCAATGCTGTTAGGCATTTGGGGAGTAGTAGGATCTAAATCCTAGCACGCGTGGATGGGTTTCCTGCAGTTCTGTAGTAAGATTTGAAATATATTAGTCTACTAACTTCTGTTAAGAATTATGGCTTCTTGATCAGCATGTGACTTTTTGGATAGGAACTTTGGGAAAACAGTCTGCCTTTTGGTATTATCTAAAGAGCTCCAGTGCTTAGGCCAGAAACTCAAGACTGGCATACAGTTAGTGCCTAAGCTCTGCTAGTGTGTATAGTATCAAGTATTCCAGTAACTTTTGTCTAATACCTGGTTTAGGGTACTATTTTCTGAAGCTAACTTGAATATTCATGTAATTCAAGACTTGGTCAAACTAAAAAGTAAAGGCTCATACATCTGAAACAGGACATGATGGCTTAAACTGGGTGGATAACTAGTAAAAATAAAAGTTTCTAAGCTACAACTGAGCATAATAAAAAGCTATTTGCCATTCTTATGTCTAAGTACTGTTGCATCTGTATATATAAATTTTATTCATAGCTATTCTGTGATAGAAGGGCTGTGTGCATTGTGTGTACTTTGTCCAGCTCTGTGCCCACAGTACAAGAAAGACATGGGACTGTTAGAGCAAGGCCACAAAAATGGTCAGAGGGCTGGAACACCACTCCTATGAAGAAAGGCTGAGAGAGTTGGAGTTGTTTAGCCTGGAGAAGGCTCTGGGCAGATATTATCGTGGCCTTTCAGTACTTAAAGGGGGCTTATAAGAAAGATGGGGACAAACTTTTTAGCAGGGCCTGTAGTGACAGGACAAGGGGCAACAGTTTTAAACTGAAAGAGAGTAGACTTAGATTGGACATAAAGAAGAAATTTTAATGGCGAGGTTGGTGAGATACTGGAGCATGTTTCCCAGAAGAGTTATGGATGACCCGTCCCTGGAAGCATTCAGAGTCAGATTGGATGGGGCTTTGAACAACCTGATCCTAGTGGAAGGTGTCCCTTCCCATGGCTGGAGGGGGTGGACTAGGTGACGTTTAAAGGTCCCTTCCAACCCAAACTGTTCTGTGATGATCTTAAGAGACCCTGTTGTCAAGATACTGTGGGAATTAGCACAACACACTTGGGAGCTCCCAGAACTACTCAATGTTCTTTCTGGTCTGTAAAATCTTCCCTTATAGAGTTGTCCTATGCTTATTCCTGTATGCCCAGTCATCTGCACCTTTGCTAGCACTCTGTAGCCAGTAACTCTTCAGAAGTAGCATTTTTTTTTTGGTATCTGTCTCTGTGTATTTGTGCTCTTTAATGAGAGATTCTCTTGTAGTGTTGCCAAGTACAGTAGTAGCAGTAAGTGAAGTACTACAGAGCTTCTCAGAAGAATATGGTTCTTTATGTACTATTGATCTCTAGACTTATATGCTTGAAAAATGTGTTTGATATCTTAGAAAGGTCCATCTCTACAGAATTATTGTTTTCTTCCTAGTTCCAAGTCCTAACAAAGCAAATTCTGCACTTTCTATTGAGTTGCATCTAGAAAACATTATCTTGATTATCTGACTTTTCTTTCTAGAAGGTGTTCCCAAACTCTAGTTTGTGGTGCTGTTTCTGTGACTGAAATTCAGTAATGTGGTGATCAGCCTCAAGTGGGATTTTAGGGCTGCTCTCTTAGCAGTCCCAGTGTCATCCTTACTTATGTAAAACTTGTGCTTTTTTGGTTGAGAGGTATTGACTTCAAAATGAGTGCATCCTTGACTTCATTGGGTCCCTCTATTAATGCTCTGCATGTGCATGTTTTCTGAAGAGTTGCAAAGCAGATGTAAAGGTGTTAATTATAAAACTAAATCCAATGCATCCAAGTACTGGACTGTGCCATCTCATACAGCTTAGTTGTCTGCAGTCTTTTCTAATGTACCACACTGCTTCCAAGCCTGTCATATGTTGGGTTTTGTAGAAAACTCATCCTGAGGACAGCTTTGTCCCTGCAATGCCTTAACTTTGAAGCTTAGTGTCTACTGCGGTCCAGAAAAAAGGACTAGAACTGCAAATAACCATATCTTCAGTTGTCTTTTACAAAACACTTTGGAAAAACTCTTCAGATTGATCATCAAACTCAGTAGCTGCATTGTCTGACACGTAGAAAACAAATCAGTTTCATAAAAATGGGTATTTCGAGTACCACTTACGTAGAGAACAAAAGTAAATGTACTAAACTGTTAGCTGCTAAAAATGATATTCACTAATAATTTTATTTTAATTGTGCATTGCCCATATAATATATGGTTACTAAAGATTATTAATCTGAGGAAAAAAAACTTCAAATGCGAGGCTAACAGCCAATGTGAGTATAAGCAGTGGGGATATATCTGCAGCGTCTGTCCCCTGAAAGGCAGTACATTCCTTAATCATCTTTGTTAGGTGAATTAGCTCTAACTTAAATTCCAGCCCTTAAACTATGCAAACTGAGTGCTTGATTCTTTTCCTTAGATATTTGACATGAACAGTTTTTCTCAGTTCTGTAAGAATGCTATTGAATGAAGTGTTCTTTAGTTTCATTTGATGTTAAATGCTTCTTTCCTTTATTACTAGGACTGGGCTGATGCTAATGTTTCAAGACAAATTGAAGACACTGTACTTTATGGATACTACAGTAAGTATTTTTAACATCTTTTTTCACTTAATAGGACCTTTAAGCGAAGGCATGAAGTTTTTAGGGGTCATACTGGATTATGCATTTTTGATTAAACATTTGTCTTACACTTAGTGCCCTTCAGTGATTTTTTTTTTTACATTCAAGAGCCTCCTAAAAATGCTAATATACTGCAAGAAAATCCATGAAAAGGCTAATGGCTTCTGTCATATAATCTACTGTTAACATGTTTCTTGTGTGTGTGTATTTAGAGGCCCATTAAGGGAAACACATGGCTTTGCTGTAACTTTTATGTCACTTAAAGTATGCAGCAGTGTGAAACTTGCCTACCATCTATGAAGTTGGTGCAACTGTGAGTGTAACACTTGTGTTTAGGTGTTTAGATTCAGCCATTACCATATTCGAAGTAAGCTACTGTAAAGGAGCATAAAGGAGTTGATTCGAGTGGTAATCCTAAACAAAACTGAAGCAAAAAATTAACTGAAATCAAATTTAATAAAATGACTGTACCCCAAACCTCTGTGTAGTTTTAGATCAGTTTATTTTAGTTGTCCTTATGAAAAGCTCTACTACCTATGAATATATATATACATAAAAGGTAGCTATAGAAGAGTGATGCTTATTGCTCTTTGAGTGAAATGCCTGCCTTGATCAATGATACGAACTCAGAGGTAGTTGCCTGCTTTGGTCATGTTTCCTAAGACTTGAAGTTTTTTCTCTTGGAAGACTATGGGTTGGCTCTTTTGAATATATTTTTTTTTAGATTGGGAAATTGGTTCTAAATAGTGGATTTTTTTCTTGTTAAGCTGCAGAATACTTAATTGCCTGCCAGTGATAGTGACAGAAACTAGAACATGCAGTTTCATGCTGAGTGAAGCCTAAAGCCAAAAGTAGTAAGAAACTTCTCTGTTTCCAAAAAGGAATTTTTTAAATACTAGTTTGTCTTCCACAAAGATTCTTCACTATAAAATAGTGGAATTGCTTTGTATATGCTTTCTACTCTTGTTAGGTTGCTAATGTCTTGCTTAATAGCCCAAGCATTTTACAACTCCTAGTGTTGAACAGTCTTCAAACTCTTCTGTGAACCATTTTCTATATATTTGTGAGACTGATAGATGAATTTCTGTAAGATGTTTTGGCCTAACTGAGTCTCTTTTTAAACCAAGATGTCTCTTCTTAAATGCTGAACTAATTTTTGGAATAGATGTGAGCTTAAACCTGAAAAACTGTTTTTGTTTCTGTCCTATCTGGACAGGTCTACTTGAAATATTGTAGGACTAATGTTTTATTTCATAGCATATCCTCCAGATGGTGGTAGAGATTTAAAGATGGTTTTAAAAATCTTTTTCTTAATTTGAGGAATTGATGCACGTTTTTATAACTAGAGCTATATTGAAGTGAGCAGTAATAGGCAACTTGTTTTTCAGAAGCCTCCATCATTCCTATATAAAAACACAACTTAATGCCTCTCCTGCATCATTAGGTCTAGTCCCCTGCTGCTGTTGCACAGCATAGTGACATGAAAGCTGAGAAGGAATAAGTTAAACTACTCTTCCAGTCTTGTAATATTATTCCATTTTTTTCCTACTCATATCCTTTTATAAAAGTATTTGGTCTTGGCATTTTTTTTAAAATAAACAGCATGAGCAGAACTGAAATCTCCTTTTGTACTTAAGGACATGAATACCAGTACTTTATTATCTATCCTGACAATGCAGTGATAACTGTGTATCTTACTTGCCTCCTGTAGCTATATTTGCAACTTACAGTATGAATAATTGGTACACTTAGGTCACTGCCCTTCAAGCCAAGTCACTTTATAAAACAAGCTCTGTAACAAGAGTTTGAAGGCTGGTTTAACTGATGTTTTAGAATATTAAGGATTACTTTACTACCTGTATTGCAATTTACTGAGAAAGCTGTCAGAAAATTTACAAAAGCTTGTGAGGTTTTTTGGTTGGTTTTTTTGTTTGTTTGTTTTTTTGTTTAAACAATGTTATTAGTCCTCATGAACAATGTTCCCTCTCTGTCATACCCAGCTGGTTTCTTGGCTAGACTGATACAAAAGTAGAATGACTTTGTACTGGTAGAACAATAAATGAGGTAACTTTCAGAATGAAGCTTGAAATAACTGTATTTTGAAGTGGAATTTCAGTAGCCGAAAAGCTTTGTTTAGGAAACCAGTCTACTGATTGCTTTGAAGCCATAGTGGCTTAGTGTGTTAATTCTCATAAAACCAACTGCAGTAGGATGTGTCTGCCAGTACTTGAGTGATAGAAGAATGATCAGTGGTTGGCAGATGCTCTAAACCAGCATGTCAGCTTGTGTTTGGAAGGAAAACCCTTTTCAGAAAGGGTTATAATTGGAAACTGTCCAGCGGCAGTTTTCTTTGTACCACAAAGAATCAGGCTGAAACAATTGATGGTAACCTGGAGCTGTGTTCTGTAGCTCTTCTTCATCTAGTAAGTAAATCCTACCTGTTGGAGTCAGCTTGATGTTCGGTGTTCTTTGGTAAAGCTTTGTGAATGGTGAAAGGCTGCCATTGGGAGATTCTGGCCTTCCTGTGAGGGGGACTGAGATATCTTGACCTGCATGTGTTAAGTGTCTCCCAACTATAGTTTGGCAAGAGTGTCTGCTAAATTCTATGGGCGTCTCTTTGAATGTGCTTTAAAGTCTGTGCTAAACTTGCGATTTTTCATTCCTTTTTTCTTAAATAGAAGTATTTTCTTAAGTCAACAATAGTTATTGTATGGTGGTTCCTAGGTTAAAAAAGTTCTTGAGTAAGAATTTAGCCAAAATAATACTTGGTATAACTTGGATGAGTTTTGCATGGAGTTTTGTTTGTTTACTGCAAGTGTTTGACACCAAGTCACTGACACAAGGATTTGGGCTTCTAGGGAGTGGTAGGCGCAAGTCAAATGCGGCTATATGTTTTCATGGTCTGGTCCTGGAGAAGATGTGCTAAATACTGTGGAAGACTTGCATAGCTTGACTCGACAAATATTGTGGGATTATGTCTATTGAAACGCTCTCCCAATATGTGTGATTTTTGAGAAGCAATGTACCAGAACATAAATTGAAAGTCTGCTATAGTATTGACACTTACTGTGGTGAACTGCTTTAACTGTCTTGCTTCAAACAAGTGTGTTACGATGACTGCAATTCACTACTGTTTTGTATTCCCTAACTTTCACTGGGGAAAACAAGATGTCTGTTCTTGCAGTCTTGATGAAAAATTGTTTTAAGAAATTTTTTATTACATGTGAGAATAATGTATTTGGCAAGAAATACTCATCTTAGGTTTTCTGAAATAGTTTGTGACTTCTCAGCAGAAGTGAGGCAGTACATAACAACACATCGTTTTAAGTCACTTCGTAGTACTGATGTTATGCAATGCACCAGTACATGATACCATTTGGAAGAGTAGATGCTCTGTGTGATGGAAGAGACTTCTGATCATGTAATATTCTTGAGCCTGCTGTAGTCTCTCAAAGGGATTTGGGGGACTATATTGATCTTGATACTTTGCTTGAAACCTTCCTGGTTCTTGAAAATATTTTGGTTCTTTCTACCTATGATGTCTTGCTATTCTTTGTTGTTCCTAGTTGCCCTTGCATACTACTAGGAGGAAAAAAAAAAAACAAGTCAAAATGTAATGAAGGGACTATTGCTATAATTCACTTGAAGACTACTACCAGGTCTAACTTCCTCGTAGTTAACTTTCCCATAGTTAACATGTCTTTGTATTGATATGGTGCAAAACAGCAGAAAATGAGTCATTTTGACTTGAGATAAGAATTGCTCTCTGAGAAACATCATTAAAACAAACCCTACCAAGGAATTGTTGCTGAAGATTGCTTAGACTTTGTGGCAAAAACCATTGTTGTACTGCCTATACAGTGAAGCGCTCTTCCAGTGTTTCAAGCTTCTGATACAACCCAGAAAAATGTATTGAAACAAAAGTTGGACCTTTGAACCAGACCAAGAGCAGTCCCTGATGTAAAACTAAAGTCCACAGAAATGGAATAATAAAAGCTGAGGCAGCCTGTCATGCCACAAGAGGCAGTTAGGGGGAAGGGAGTATCTTTGGTTGACTAGCTGTTTGCTGCTGCAAGACCTTTGAGCTTGAAGGTTAGCTTTCCAGGGAATAAACAGCCCTTTTAGTGGGCAGAACAACAGGCAATTAGATGCTTGCCCTTGGGTAACTAACTTACATGAGCTGATGAAAGGTGCTGCTCTTCCTTTTTCATAAGTTTTGAAAAATAAAATTCAAAAATCAGATGATCAGTCTCCTGTCTTGTTGGTAGAAACTCTGTCAAATGTTTTAGTTTCCTTTGTAGTATAATAGGAAGAACAATGTTTTACTACTTTAACTATGTTAGCTATAAATTTAATTTTCAGTTCTAACTAAAAAAATTCTCACAGGCAATCTTAAGACTTCATCTCATGGATGAACAAAAAGGTCTGTCTAGGAATGATTTTGCTTGGGAAAAGCAAATGCAAAGCTACTCAAGTTCTCTTTTTTTATCCCTGTGTTATAGGCCTATCAAATTACTATGGTAACAAGGTTTTTCAACAGACTAAATAGCAGAGCTGTTGCAACAGTAAGTGTAAGTTGGAGTTTATGCTACTACATGTAAATAAAGTTACCCTCAAGCTGTAGTAATAAATCTTGTCTTGATATGCTTTGAAAGCCCGTAAGTGCTAGAGAACATGTTTAAGGTGAACTCAAGGACCAAGTGTCAGCAGAGCATTCATGACGGCTGGAAAATTCTGGAATGAGTCTCATGCTGAATCTTGTTGTGTATGTGGATCCTGTCTCGGAGTTGATAGTGTGCTATTAGAGCTTAAGATTTTTAATACAGAACATCTGTTACAAGTCAGCATTGGCTGAGAACTTCCATTCTTTTAGTTAAACAGTCACAATTCCTTGAAATTTATGTTTTATGGTTTCAAATAATGTCTGTGGGACAGAAAACTGCAACCGAAGTTGATCCTCACTTTAGGTGGAGGTGATTACCTGACAGGCTTGTGAAATGTCTGAAGGTGTTAGACTCTATGTGGGGATACACCAAGGTCTTCACGGAAGAACCTCCAAGGAGAACCATTATAGCTCTACAGGTCTGTTGACTTCCAACAATTTAGTTGGCAGAAACAAAGCTTTTAGCTGCACCTGGAATGAGCTTGGCTCAATTTTTGTAGTCGATAGCTTAAGTGATATTTCTCACACTATTTAAGTATTAAATCTAGATGGTATTTGGAAATGGAAGTCTACTGTTCTTGCAAGAACGAGTCCTGTTTCCAGCAACATGCTAATGTGCTTTTTGCCTCCCTGCTAGAGCCATTGTTGACGCTTTGTGGATGCTTGTGGTGTGCTAACCCAAATTTCAAAATTGATAGAAATTCATTTTGACTCATAGAAGTGCATTGGAAAGGCAACTCTGGAGATAATCTATTTCAATATACTCCCCATTCACAGCAGCTCATTTATGCCAGTATCCAGTTGGTTCTGAATATCTTCAAGAATGGAGACTGTACTATGTCCAAGTAGCCTGTTCCAGTTTCTGACTGGGGCAGAATAAAAGTTCTTGTTTAAATGGAAATTCCTGTATTTCAGTTGGTGTTCATTTCCTTTTTATCCTTTCCATGGGCACCACTGAGAAGTCTGCCGCAGTCTTCAGTACCACCCAAGTATTTATACACATGGATAATATCCTTCCCAAAGCGTTCTCTTCTCCAGGCTGAACAGTCCCACCTCTCTCAGACGCTCAAGCCCTTAGGTGTTGTTGCTCTTTGCTGGACTCTCCAGTATGTGTGTCTAGTATGTGTGTGTCTCATACTGGGGAGCCCAGAACTGGACATGGCATTCCAATTCTTAAGTGCTGTTGAGACCACATTGAGTCAAGGGGAATAATTACCTTCCTCCATCTGGTGGTGACACTCTTCCTAATGCAACTTGAGGTGCTATTGGCCACCTGTGCTGCAAGATTGCTAGATTTGTGGCGCTCTTCGGCCAGTGTGGCGAGTTAAGGTGACCCAGCACAAGGTCTAGCAAACACTGGAGCTGGTGCAAAGAAAAGTTTTAATATGACAAATGGATGGTGGAGAGGGGGAAGTGGGACCTCTCCTTGTATCAGATATGACTTGCCTCTTAATGCTTACTGAGGAAGGCATTTCAGCATCTGACTGCTATGGTTAAGTAAAAGATTCTGGTTTTTGTTTTGTTATTGGTGTGGAATGCTGATGTGCTTTACAGTCTGCTTCTAGGGTATTTATGGTTAGAAGTAAATAGTTATGTCTGAATATTTTAGCTACACTTACACTGTCTTGAACTCTCAGGTAAAACCCATGTGTTTAATTTTTAACTTGGAAACATGATCAAGCTCTGTAGTGTGGCTTTTGCATAGGCCTTGAGAGCCAAGAATGCATTGTGGGGCAGAGAAGACTTGAATCTAGAAGTAACTCCTGTGGTATACTTCACAAGCTGAGTTTCAGCTTGAGGGATTTAGTTTAGCTAAACACCAAGCCAAATGGGATAAAGAAAAATCTGACCTAATCGTATTTCTTTGATTAAGGTGAAAATTGAAAGCTTTTCCACAGAAATAACTGGCCGAACAAGATCAGATTAGAATCTTCAATATTCAGTTATACTTAGAACAGTGGTAAGTGTATTGTAGTTGCTTATCAGTACCACAACAGCATCGGCCTTGGTGCTAGCTTTTTGCGTCTTGAAGTGGACTTATTTTGAACAGGAAAAGGGAATAGACCAGGATGCTCCAGTGATGTCTGAGGAATCCTGTAGGCTGAAACTGCAGGAAGCGACCAGGCTTGACTGCTTTCTCTAAATATCTCCTGCTTTGGCCACCGTTGAGAGTATGGTACTGGGCTTGATGAACCATTGATTTGACTACTTTTGCTTTCTGCACTGATTTTTTACAGGATTATTACATTTTTTCCAAATTTATATTGAGAATTGGGGAAATGGAAGGATGCTTTATTAGCAAAGGCTTGCAGAAATACACCTTATTAGATTCTTACTAGATTCACTAGTTTATTAACAGCCAGTGCAGTCTTTTTTTTTTTTTTAAGAAGGTGTAGGGCTTGAGCTGATGGGAGTTCTGTGTGAAAGGTATTGATTTGATATGATCTGATATGAGACGAAACCATGGGAATCAATCTCTTTAATATGCTTCTATAGGTATTGTGGGTCTGGCTAGGTAGGTATTTCTTGTAGCTTGCTAATCAACTCGGGATAAGTTTTGATTAGTTTAACACTATTATCCGAAACTGACATTTTTACTTTATCTTACTAATTTGAAAATGAATGTATCTTTGGTCATATGGGGCTTGACTTTTTGAAATAAAGACCAGAAGCTACTTCTTGTGCTCTTCAAGATGAGCGGCCTTTTCTAATACTTGACTGACTTTACTTTCCTTCCGAGTTGATTTTGGCTACTTAGATGTTTTCTAAAAACTAGCTCCACTGCTACCAAGTAAGCTTTCAGTGAGTTGAAGCATTTTGGTTTGATAATTGAGGGAAGAGTATACAAAAGGAGGTGGGTAATATTAATCTTCAAATTACTGAAGAGTTGGCTTGACATAAGAGGGCATAGTGGGATCTTTAGAAGGTAACTTTCATCATGCCCTGCTCTACTGTTTTGCAGAGGATTCAATACTCTACTGCACTGGGTTGCAAAAAGCTAGGCTCAGCTCTTCCATATTATTTTCCTGCTGATGTGACTTATTGTTAAATCAGTATGGACTTTTTCTTAATTTGGTAAATTCCCAATGAGGACTCTGGGATTTGAGAACACTGGCAAGAACCTGGGGATTGAATTGACTACAACTTCAAGGAAAGTACAATTATTTATCCTTTGGATAAGGCTAATCTGGACAGTCATTTGCTTTGTTTACCCTGACAGTGAAGAGAACTTATAGATGTTAACCTCAAAAGTATGAAACTTAGGGAGGATGTCAAGAACTTTAGGCAATATTCTATTTAGAGCTGCTTAGACTTGCATCTAAACTTGATTTAAGTATTCCAGAATTCAAACGCTATCCTAAACATTGTGTTCCTGGGAGCCATGGGGTGTGGAAATGGAAATGAGTTTGAAAAATCAGAATAGAAAGGTTGGTAACAATGTCTAGTTCAAGAGAAGTTAATTCTTACTGAATGAAAATGCATTGTTTTGATGTGTCTTTGATCTGGTTTTACACAAACTCTTTGCATATTGAAATGGTGGGTTTGGGGAACTAGTATAGTCATTTTTCTGACTGCCTTTACTGTGGAAGTCAGATCTGATATGTAAAAATATTTAAATTCAGCCACTTATTTGGCACACAAACTTCTCTAGGTATTCACATGGTCATGGTATCGAACTGTTACAACACCTCTGAAGGTTTTGGTTTATACAATTCCCTCTGACTTAAACTTTACTGTAATGGTTTAAGCTGGCTCATTCACTACTTTGAGTTGAGAGGCACCTCTTAGCCTAGAAGCTTGGAGTAGATGACTTAAAGATAATAAGATATATTTCAAGAACTTTTTGGCAACTGACTTGTCAAACACTTGTAACAGTCCTTTAAAAGCTGAATACAGTGATGTTAATAGCAGTATGTGAAAATAATGTTTTTGGTAGTGTTTTTTGAACAGAGTTGAAAACTTTGCTTACTTGACTTACTGCATGCTATTCAGATGCTTGTGCTATGAATGGCTTTTTCAAAACTTGGTGAAGGCTGGACAAGCGATACATCAATTCCACAGCCTCAATCCAATTAAATAAGACAATTCAACAGAAACAGTTCAGTTGATAAGTGTAGCTGATTGTAAGTAGCTGTTGAGAATAGCTCTCTGCTCATATAGGGTAGTAGGTAACAAAAACTTGGAAAACTGGGCGTTAGTATGAAGGATTACAGGAAAGTGTGAGGAAACAGTTTCCGGAAGGGAAAGGGTTTATAGTTTTATAATATGATGATAAAACATACTATGTAAAACAAATTCAAGATACAGATTACCTGTGTATTCAGTAACTGAACACCAGCAGCTTAAATTCAAAAAAACTAAGTTTAGTGTCAGAAGCTTGAGTTGTTCTCTTAACATTGAATTAAGTTACTGCAGCAACAGCATTTAGGCAGTACCAATATTTGATTGGTATAGTGGTAAATGGTAGCCTTATTTCACACAGTTAGTAGATACTCTCTTGGATTTGAGTCTCTTTCACATTTCTTCCAAGGGGATAAAGAGTCAGTGCCATTATCTAATGAGCTATGGGTGTACCTCACAAGTAAGGTATGCTGAAGTTAACATTCTCGCTTCCAAGGTTTACTGTGTTTTCTGTGCTTGCAGTGACCTCTATGGGCTGATTATTCTGTTCTTTAATGATGCGTGTAACTTGCCTACTGACACAGTGCAGTGTGCATTTAGGACTTGTCTAAAAGTTAGGTTGGAGAGGCTTGACTTTTTGAAAACGTTCACAATACTGAAGCAGTTTGAGTACTGCTCTAGAAGGTCTAAGAATGCTGCGTTTCAGAGTTCGAAGTTTTAAGGTGTGTTAGAGCTCTGAAGTTTATGTTCTTGGCAAATGTGAGGAAGCTTATGAACTATCCAAGAACTTGTTCCGTTCGTTACACTGCCATACTAACTCAGCACTCTAAACAGTAGATACCTCTAACATCTTGAAATACTTTTCCAAAGGGTGAATGAGAAATCATTTCTAAACAGGATTCATATTTAGGTTCTAGGTGTTGATACTCTATTTGGCATCTATGCCACCTTCAGTAAAATGGTGAGGTAGATTTCTATGAAGGATGTGGATGCTGTAAGGGGTGCACTAGCCAAGATAAGAGGCCATAAACTTAAGTTAGGGATGATTATATTCGTTACTGATGGGAAGGTACAAATTAGTTATGCGAAATGAGGTAAAGATTAAAAATAGCCAAAGATCACAGGATTTGTGTGGTCCTGGGTACCTTTACTTAACCATTCAAAGGGGTGATTTTGTGCTTGCACAGGCAGTGTTGGTTGTGTGGTATTTCCAACATTTTGTTTTGAGGGCTTGGTTGACTCTTCTAGGATACGTTTCTTGTGGGGTGCAAACACTGTAACATACTGCTTGACAGTTTTTTTTAGTTTCCTAACAGACTTCTGAGGAGTTCATGGTATAAGATATTTTGAAGTACTGAAGGATATTACTAATGTCCTAAAAAGCATGTAACCTCTTATAATACAAAGGACTGAAGATTAAACTTGAAATTCTTTATTTATGAAGACTTACGTGTTAGTTTAACCCTTCACTTATGTTAAGCTAACTGATTTAAAGTCTCTTACTATCACCTGTGTGTGAAAGTAATATGACAGTGTGACTGTTTCAATTTAGTGGCTACTCAGATAACTGGCTGTTGCCATCTCCAATTAGTCCCCCCTTTACAAAAGGGATGGTAAGCGATGATACTATACTTTACTTTTCTATTTTGTGAATTGAAGTCATCAATAATAGAACCATGCCTTGCACTATAATGTACTTGCATTAATAGTAGAACATCCCATGAAATGGAGTCCAGTCATCAAAATAGCTTTAAATTTGTTATATTTTCTTGTATATACCTTTTCTGTGAACAATTTATGTTGTTAGGTGGCATAGCTTGCTTTTACTCGCTCTCCTCTATGCTACCCCTTTCCCAGTGTGCTACTCCTGTATATCACCTGTATGCGATGATTACTTTTAGTCTTTTTATCGTTGCTGAATTGAAGGTGGATCTGAAAGGGTTAATTCTGTAAGTCCTTTGGAGTTCACAAAACAGTAATAGTTCATATGCTGGCTAGTAAATTTTACTAAACTTTTCAATGCTTGAAATTAGTAAGAGCTAGAATGAGAGGAAACTAGTGTTTGATTCTTTCCATTGAATTGCTATGCAGTAAATGAAGTGCCAATGTAACTGTCTCTTCACTTAATTAAATTCTTTTTCCTAGCTTTGTACTCCATCATACTGTTCTGCGTCTTTCTGTGGATTCCCTTTGTCTATTTCTATTATGAGGAGAAGGAAGAAGATGATGGCAACACATGCTCAGTAAGTTCACTCTAGCAAATGCACCAAGCGATGAAAAGACAAATGAAAATACAGGCAAGAATGATTGTCTGACTTGAATACTACAATGTTAATAGTATTTCTAAGTCTATTACTGCAGTTCCTTTAAAATACTGAGGCAGCTCTTAATAACACTTCGTCTGACGTAGTCTTCTCTAAGCACTATGGTCTCACATGAAATGAAACTTTAGTGAGATAAGTATTTAAAATCTGCATTGCCATGAATTCTTTAAGCTTCCTACAAATTCCTTTGAGCCTGATTTCATGTACAGGAAGTTAAAACTTCTTGCATGAGATTTTTCCTTAGAATAGAAAACGTATGAACAGGTTTTAAAGATGGGAAGATTATACTGATTCTGAGGTAAAAACTAAATTTGAGTATCTTCCTCCTTGTAGCATTTGCATTTTTTCATGAAGTAGGCAGTAGTAGTTTACCTGAAGCTAGCACTTGGTTATTTTTGTAATGCACTAAAGATTTGAGATGCACAGCATTCCAGGACATAGAACAAATGCATGCGAGTAAGGTTCTAGCTTCTCAAATGAAAATACTTTTCTTAAAGAATCTTTTAATCATTGATTGTGATCAGTTTCCCCTCTATTCAGTTGTAACCTTAACATGAGAAAAAAGACTTCTAATCATAGACATAATAGAAGGCATTGGTAATAAGAATTTTCTTTGAGTGCATTTGTATGGAACAAATGTACCCTGGCTTCTGGCCATAGCTGCTCAAGTGCATAGTTTGATGGAAACATAATTCAGTGTCATTGTTCATAGTTCTCAAGCCATGAAGACTCTTCAACAATGTATACTTCTGACTTGTATCTAAAATTACTCATGTTTTCTGTGGAGGTTCTCTTGTAGAACACATGCTAAGTATGCTTTGCCATAACTTGTTGGACAAATCCCTTTGGATTTATTTTATGTTAATATATTAACTTTCTCTTCAATATACAGCAGGTTAAAACTGCACTCAAATATACTCTGGGATTCATCACAATTTGTGCAGTTCTTCTCTTAATTGGGTAAGTATTTATGTATTGAATATTAACAGCGGATATACTAAATACAACCCCCAACAGAACTTTGTTCTGTGCAAGATTAAAAAGGTGAATTATGGTGCACTCAATCTGTGTAATGAATATCTAGCTTAATCTCTTATAGGGCGTCAATATCCTGAGAACTAGGTACTTGAAAAGTAAGAGTTTAACTAGAAGCTAGAATGGTTTTCTTAACTCTGGAGCTACTTGTGCTTCCAAGTTCTGCCTGTTTGTGCAGTGTGAATGTCCATTAAGGACATGATGACTATGACACGTAGTTACAACTGTATTGATATCTCAGTGTACAACAGGGAGTAAAACATTTGTGCTCTTCCTCTTTCTGCCTCTATCAAATGCTTTCATGGACGTCCCAAAACAGCTTTTAGGAATATGCGTAGGTTTTATGTGCTTAATACCTTCCTAAATGGATGTGTTCTGTGAAGTATAGTGTGGGGTTATGCTTACTTGTGCCTTGTATGATAAAGGTTTTGCTGGCATTTGTTTGAAAGGCAGACATTACTGAAGTGGGTAAGTTGTTTGCAGCAAGCGCTATTACTCTGACACTCCAAGCAGTATTACATACTCAATTTAAGATCACCATTAAGCATGAAATGCACACCAATATTGAATGTTTCTAACATATGTTGTCATAAACTTTCTAGTATTTTGACTGCAGAAGTGAAGTTGATAAAATTTACAAAATGTATACTAAAATGATCCATATCAAAGTACTGGAGTGTAAAGTGGAAACTAGAGAGAAATCAATGCTTCTAATTGTATACCACCTTATTGGAATATTGTTTCTAGTTTTGATAAACACTTAAGGTCCATTTCTAAGTAGTCTATTGTCCTTTCAATTAAAAGTAACATATTTGCTCTTATGAGAGACTAGAGGAGTTTGAGTTAGCTTAATCATGGTCTAGAAATATTACTAAAGCTCCTGACAAAAGCTGTTTCTTTGACTGTTGGCTCACATAATAGGTATACATATATGCACCGTATAATACATCCAGTTTAGAAAATTTTGCAGTATCTCTAGTAGGTGTCAGCTGAATCCCCAGTAGCTGCAAGCATGTTTGTTCCTCTCTTCCAGTGAGATGGAACTTGGTTCTTGACTTCCTAATTGTCCTCTGTGCTCTTAGGTTTGTTCTTTAAAGTCTTCACAGCTTATAAATTACAGCAGCTTCCATGATCCCCTCTGATACTCTGCCATATGACAGTGAGACTGACTTGCAAACCAGACAGTTGTAGTACTTGGGCTGAGATTAAATTAGTTACTGAACAGTGCTTCTCTATAGGTACAGATTTGAAACCCACTGATCTAAATAGCAGGAGTATCTGCTGCAGGGAGGCAGGACTGCTTTAGATACCGATAGGGATTTTAGTATTTCTGGGTTCTAATTGGAACAATTTTTCTGCTATTGTATGTATGAGGTTGCTTGCTTTCTTTTAAGATGATAAAAATTAAATAGCAGCATCATCCTACTGCCCTTGGAATGGAAAAGTACCCTTGCTACTTGAGATGTTGCTGCAGACGAACATAATTCTCGTCTGTCCCTTTAAGGGAAACTAGAAGACTGAACAGCTCAGTGAAGAAGCAGATGAGGTAGCTGCTGAATAAAAATGTGAACTTTGGTTCTAGTATAGTTTTATATATATAAGTGGGTGTTTGAATGTTTATGTACATGTCTGTTATGGAGAAGTTATTTGTCTTAAAAGTTAGTCAGCTGTCTGCATATCAAGGGCAAACAGCAGCCTTATAAGTCCCAGTGTGATAGGAAAGAGACAAAACAGTCTTGGAGCTGAAGACCTTACATAAAGGGATCAACTGAATGTGGTAGTGAAGACCAGTCTTGCAGGACTGCCTATACCTGGCAGTAGCAGGAGACTTTCTCACTAGTGGTCAGGATCAGACCAACAAAACAAACTGGAATTTTAAGTACTGGATTGAACTTTAGGAGGCTAGGTTTAATGGACTAGAACACTCATGCACACAAGTTACAAGAGCAAGATGGGCTGGAATATTTCCTGTTAAGTTCCTAGCAAATAGCCTGTCATATTTCTGTGCTTACATGGTTAGTGTCTCATATGAAGACAACCTCTGTTCTGATTGATTTAGCAAGTAATCTGTATAATTTAAACAGGTCATAAATAGCTTGCTTCCTTTAAAGATAGGTCTACACAGGAAGTCCCTGCCTCTTTCCTGGTCAGCGGTCCTCAAAGAAACCATAAAAGCTGGATTAAACTTGAAGTTCAAGAATACCTGATTCTTACCTGGATGTTTACATTGTTCCATTAGAAATCTATTTGACTATTTTGGGAAACATAATGACTGTTTTGTGCCAGATGATCTTGGAGGTTTTTTCTAAGTTGATAACACAGCTCAATGAGCAGGATTCCTTTGTCTAAATTGTTAGCAGGAGTAGTGTTTATACCTCTTATTCTAGCTCTCTGTAAAAGTCTCTTCCTGTGGCAAAAATGTGCATGTCTGTAATAGCACTTAAATGCTTTGCACACAAATAACTTGATGCAGAGTATCATTAAAAGCAAAGTATAGGGCAAATTTATACTGGGATACTCTGAACTAATATTCACTTGTAATGCATTTCCCTTCTCACAAATTACCTGCTTTCCTTAAGTATAGTTTATTTAGTCTAAATGTCATGCTGGAGCCAAGGGGCTTGAGATACTACAATCTACATTAAGGCACCTTTATATAGCAGTCTAGTTTGAACTAAAATACTTGATTTTGAGGCTAATGAATGTTTTGTTCTAAAAGGAATGTTTCCTGTCAGTGTTTGGAATTAAACTGGTTACCTTAAATTTTCTAGAACCAGTAGCTTTTAAAAAGCTATGAATGTATGTCTAAATAACCTATAAATAATTATGCAAATTGTATTATAGTAGAACTCACTTCAAGGAAATTAGTTTAAATCTAGTGTGTTAGAAATTATTTTTCTAAGGATGGCAGTTAAATACACTTTGATTTAAGGATCAAACTTGTCCCATCTACACCTGTGTTATTAGCCCTGCCAAAAGTTAATAGTGTTAAACTGCTTGTCTTGCGTTTACTTTCCTTGTTCTGCAGCCTAGATATTGATCTAGATCTTAATCATTATATTCCCAGGATGTGTTTTAAACAGCACAGCAATTTGCTTCTATTCTTAAAATTACTGCAGTTAATAATTTCATAGGTGTCCAGAACTCCAAGTGTAAGGCATCACAGCTGAGCTGCTCTGTTTGCTTGCATTAACTGAATTCTCGGCTACACCTGTAAAACCATGCACTGGGACTTGTGCTCTATTCACTCACTGTCAGTGAACTCGCTTGTATTGCATCACAGTGATGATAGGTGGATGAAGTTGTTTAGCATGGAAGCTTCTCCTTCTGTTGATGGCTACTGTGGCCCTCAGGCTGTGTTGTCCATTTAGTCAACATAGCAACATAGCCAAGACTTCTGTCAAATTTCTTCTTGCTTAGTGTGCATGGAGAAGAGGTCTAAACTGTTGTCTGCTGTTGCTGGTGCAATAGATGGGCTCTGTTTTAGAGATCCTTTGGGAGTGTGGACTGGATGCAGGTCTGTAGATGGGTAGTCACACTAACTCTGTCTCGTTCTTCCTGTGGCCTGTGAAGCTAGAGGCCAAAAGTCTGTTCCAAGTGGGCTAGCTAGCCTTCTGGCTAGTTTGCTACTAGTTGAGGGACCCCGAGTTGAGGGACCCTGTTCAGGAGGGGAAATAAAATTCCTACTTGCTTGGGACTAAAGTGTGTGAATTTATAGCTCCTGTATTCCTTTCTGAGGCCCTTGATGCATGGTATTTGAACAGGAGCAGAACCAGATGTCCATCTTGCTCAGTCAAGTTTTAGCTGAGTGCTAATTGAAGAGCATGTATAATGGGTACTGTGGCTTTTGCTCTGAGTAGTGTTCTTTTGCTTGTAGGTAGTCTCAACAACAACAACAAAAAATAACCCTAGTGCTCTTGGGGGGGGGGGGGGGGGGGGTTAAAAATACAATGGCACTAAATTATGGTCATTATAATGGTAGGTTAAAACCAGTGTTGCTGCAGAGATGTCCTGCTGGGAATTNGGGGGGGGGAAGTTATAAATAACCTAAGATGTTCTTCCATCTCATTTGTTCCCTGCATGTGGTCTGCAGATAGCAAATTAATACTGATGCTAAAATAAAAGATTGAGCTTGCTTAGTTTCCCAGAGCCTCCTATTGTAACCCCTTTTAGCAAATAAACCTGTAGTTGTTTGCGTTGCTATCTTTTGCAAGCAGAAATCTTGCTTAACTTTGTTTTAATACTTGTGTCTTGATTTTTTGCTTGGATGCTATTTTACAGAAAGAATTACTACTAAAGGTAGATACAAGAACAAAATCTAAAGTCAGCAAGTATGCATCAACTTAAGAAAATGCTAGTCTTAATCTACTTCTCGCACAGTCAAGAAGCTAAAAATCAAACATTTTTTAAAAGTTAAGATTTTAAAAATTAAAATTTTTTGCAGAGTACTCTTTTGGTTTTGATGCGGTAAGTGCATGCAGTTAGTTAAGCGCTCATCTTTGAAACACATGCTGATTTTTCTGTACTTGAAGTTTGAGGCATACTCCTGGAACATGCGTATTTGTTTTTCATTTATTTATTGGGACTTGAACCAGGGATCTAATTATAGGCTTTCTTAGAAAAGCCCAAAAGGTACTTGTGAACATTCTTTATGGAGGTTGGTTTGGGTTCTCACATTCTTGCCCTAAAGTTTCCTTCCAAATCTGACTTCCTTGTGACTTGTAGGCATTCTGTTTTGTGTCTGGAAGCTATGATTTCAGATTGCTATGGAGGTACTGGTTTTCCAGCTATTACAAAACTACCTGTTTTGTCTACGGAGATGCTGAAGAGTTACTCTTACTATTGGACTTTAGATGGGGGGACTGGCAGCAGGAACTTTTCATCTGGGTGACTGTTCTACCTGACATTCTTCTGAGCACTCTTTGCTAGTCTCTGCTTATTGGAAGATCAAAAATATTTAATGAACTTCTCTGCAGTTCAGTTCTCTGGGCCAACTACAGAACAAGGAATGCAATGCAGAAGATGTGTTGTAATAATGGAAGATAAACATGTCTCTTTAAACTTAATAATTCCCACACCAAGCATTAATTTAGTTGTTTTATTCTAGTGTCCAGAAGTGTGGACTTGTAAGAGAATTTGTATCAATTGATGCTTAAAGTCTTTTTTCTCCTCTGCACATGAGTCAAACCAGCATAGGAAATCAGATTAATATGTCTTTTAATGATGCATGAATGTTGGGTCCTTACCTCTGTTAGAACTGCTAAATAGAAAATCACTTGTTCATTGACCTTAGACCTGACTGTATACGCTTGCACACCTATTCTGCTAATCTAAATACAGCATTTGAGGGGAATGTGAATTAAATGAAACATTGCCTTCATAATTTTTTAAAGCTAACATGCAATTTTTCTTCAGGAATAAATGAATTTCTATTTTCTTAGCTTGGAAGAGGAATTCTTTTGATATTTGACTAAATAGGGTAAACAACTTTTTTTTTTGCCTTGTTACAGTGCTTTTGTTCCTTTGGATATTCCCAGTAAGAAGAATTCCACAGAGTGGGAGAAAGTGAAGCTCCTGTTTGAAGAATTTGGAAGTAGTCGTAAGTTTAAGATTTGTTCCGAGCTTCGCGTAACTTGTTACTAACTTATTTTGGCATACTCATCATTGACTGAGCAAGACTACTAACTTTCTTGGTGACACTTTTCTAACTTGACTGTAACTGCTCACCTATACTAAATCTTTGCAATGAGATTGTTTTCTTTCTGTTCAGACAAAGGAAAATCAGAACTGTCATTAAAGTACAGAGAGGAGACACTGTCAGTGTCTGCTTTCAGTACAGTCCTCATTTGACAGCAAGGATTCCAGTGTTGTATCCTATGATATTAATGGTGGGGAGGGAAAGGTACTTCCACAGAGTCTTAACACAGCTTTTAAATGTTACTTCAGTACCCTAAAAATCAGTGAACTTTAGTATGGTGAGTTTGTATCTTGTATGACAGTTTTCGAGTGCTTACCTAATTAAATGTGGTACTGCTGTTCACTGTAAAAATGAGACTGTTTCATAAGTAGCTTTGTCTATTTAGACAGGAAAATCCTATGGCTGTTATGATTTTTTTCCCTTTTTTCTCCTACTACTGACCTTTTATAAATTTTTTTTGTTTGCATTTGTTATACTTCTTTATGCGACGGCTATAAAGAACTATTGTGAAGGTCAAACTCCGTGAAGTTGTATTTAACCTGTAGCTTATGCAGTTCATGTATTTAGCCAGGATGTGTTTTCAGAGCAAAGGTGTGAAGAAAGTGTTTTATAGGTGAGCTAAGACAGACTTGATACCACTTTCCAGGTGTATCCAGAAAACTGGTAACTATAAGTCATCTAACAAATATTAATCCAAATGTGTAAGTATTCTAATACTTGTGCCTCATTGTTGCTACGTATCAGAGTATTAGCTTCTGTCTGAATGTTTTAGAGTATAATGCTATGAGTTTTGGCCAAGCTGTGTTCTGCATTATTCTAGGCATTTTGTACTGACTAAATGTTCCCTGCAATGACATTTGCCAGCTCTGTCAGTGCTTGGTGTGTCCCTTCAGAGCCCATCAACTTTGTCCAGTTTGCTTAAGTATTCTCTAACCTGATCCTCTTCTACCAAGGGTATGTCTTCCTTCCTGCCTTTCCCCCTGGTGTCTTGGGCCTGAGTTTCCTGAAGTCTGGTCTTGCTAGTAAAGACTGAGGCAAAGAAGGCATTCAGTACGTCAACCTTTTCCATGTCCATTGTCACCAGGGCCCCTGCCCCACTCAGCAGCAGGCCCACATTTTGCCTTTTCTTCCTCTTGGCTCTTAGGTACTTCAAGAAGCCCACCTTGTTGCCTTTGACATTCTTGCAGAGTCTTTCATCACAATACACGCTGTGTTGTAAGCTGTGCTTGCAAGCATAGGAGATAGGGAGGACAAGACCATATTTTGTCATAATTTTGGCTGTCGTCTTGTTTGTTTCTTACTTCACAAAGATTCTAACTGACAGCATAGAATAAAATGCTGCTTAAACTGTTTATACAGGTAGTGACAGTGGTTGAGCTGAGATGTAAGCTAATTTTTCTAAGCTACCTTGATATGGCTGTCAATTAAATATTCAGCTCTGTACATGTCCTTGCTATGAAAGTATAGTATAGTTAATGTTTATTTCTAGGAAGGTTTACTCATTAAGATACCAGGTTGGGATATGGAAACCTGTTTTTGATTTCTGACTCTTCCAGCATTCTTTTGTGACTCTTAATTTCATAGGATAGTTCAGACTGAAGAGACCTTAAGTCATCTAGTCCGATCTCCTGCACAAAGAAGGAAGCTCTAAGGTCAAAACAGGTTGCTCAGGGCTTTATCAACTAGCCCTTGAAAAACCTGTAGGGATGGAGACTCTTTCATCTTGTGGTGGGGGAAAAAAAAAAAAAACAACAACAAAAACCAAAAACAAAACCCAAAACCTATCCTCTTACCAAGTATGGGTATACACATTGTCACCCACTGTCTCGCACTCAACTACTACGCACCACTGAAGAGCCTGGGCTCCACCTCTTTGATAAGCAGGCAGGCTATATTAGGTCTCTCCAAAGCTGCCTCTGTTCCAGGCCAAACAAGCTCACTCAACTTCTCTGCACAGCATGTGCTCCAACCTCTGACTACCTTATCTGAGCACATTAAGAGCAGAGGTCTACCGTGCCTGTAATGGGGGCCTCAAAACTGGCTGCAGTATTCCCTGTGTGGTCCCTTCCCTTAATAGATGGGCATGCTTTGGTTGATACAGCCTGTGATGCTATTGGACTTCCATCCTGCCAGGACACACTGCTGGCTTATCTTCAGCTTGCTGTCTGCCAAGACCCTCCAGGGTTTTTGTAGAGCTACTCCACAGCCAGCAAGTCCCAGTCAGTATTGTTGCAAAAGGTTCTTTGGTGTTTCAGATGCTGGAGAAATAAGGAGAAAATCCTTGCCTGTTGTCTCTGCTTGTACCAGTTGTCCTGTTTTCATATTAACTTAGCCTTGTCACTTTTCTATCTGCAGTTAACCCAAGAAATACAAAAATCTTAATTTTGAATACTTGTTCTATGTCCACACAGTTTGTAGTGGGATTATAAAAGGAATATAAACTCATCCACTGAGGCAGAGCCTGATAATATACTTCTGATATACAACTATCAATTTTTCAGCCAGTTAGTTTCTTAATGTTCCATTGAACATAGTTCAAACTTTTAAAATTGATATTAAATGTTGGTTTCAAATACATGTACAGGAGGCTCATCATTATGGTGTTTTAAGTACATTATGTGATAAATTAGAAACAGAGGTCACTTATGTGTGAAGTTTTTCCCCCTGAACTTCAGAATACAGGTAAAATTTTCACAAGTACTAAAGGGGGAATATTTGAAACTTATGAACATATTGCTGTTAGCTTTGGGAAAGTTGTTTGGTATTATCTAGCAAAAACAGCAAAGGAAGGATTTGAGCTATGAAGTTGTATTTGGTTGTTGGATTGTTTTTTGGTATTTTTGGAAGGACACCTGTAGGGTTGGTCAGAAGAAAGATACAGTTTCTCAGAGGATAACTATAACAGGATTTCTCAGTTTGTGAATGCTTGACACTATGTTCAGGAAAAGAATGGAAAGTAGCTAATGAATGGAAACTGGCTAATAATTCTGTGTGAGTAGGAATAGAAGTTACTGTGCTCTAAATTCTTGAGTTAACTAGAGGGAGGGGAGGACATAGGGAGAACATTAAATAGTAGCTCAGTTACTATGAGTGCAAACATGAAATTGATTCCTTAAAGTTAACTTCTACAATAGCTACTATATGTTTCCATGCTACTATTTAACAAAAAAACTTGGCATTTTTTGTCCTGCATAGTGAGGTGAGGGACAGGGCTGTTGTGAAAAATTATGCAGGAGGATTCAGGGAGTTTGCCTTTGGAGGATGAGTTTGGTAATGCTTTTCTTCCACTATCCTTTTTCATTTCTAGAACAATAGTAAGGCTACAGTAACTTCTGAGTCCCCTGACTTTTTTCCAGTTTGTACATCTGGATGTACATGGTCTGAGTGAAGCTGAGGCTCACAGTCTGGCTTGTTTTGTTGTTTGAAGGATCCATGCTTGCCTGATTCTCTGGATAGTGCTTTATTATGAGAAATCAGGAGATAACAAATAAAACAAAGGTGAACCATCCAGAATGCATGTGTAAATTGTGAAAATTACCACAGCACCCTGTGGAGGCCAGAAATAGTCTTGAAGAGGCATTAGACAGCTATGGGAGCAAGTTCCTCAGTGACTATTCAACCATTTGACTGAATGCAACATCTGTGAACTTGTAGCAATGGAGATGGCTGTCCTGCTTCTTGCAATATTGGAGGAAGGTCTACTGCTGACAAAAAGCTATGCTAGGTGAATTTTTCAGCTGAGTTATGCCTGGTAACTATGGCTCAATTTTTTTTTCTTCAGTCTAATGAATTTATATATATTCAGGAAGAAATGTTCTTGTACCTCTACTGTAGGATTTTTCAATGGGCTTTTTTTTATTTGCAGATGGCTTGACTGCTCTTTCATTTTCCATTAGTTCCTTGACTGTGATTGGAATGTTGGCAGCTATCACTTACACAGTAAGTTCTTATGCAAATGTTTCAGCTCTTTATATTCATGATATTTGCAGTTACCATGGACTAAACCTGTATGGAAAACGGTTGCCATACTAAGTAGCTTCAACAGTGTCTTCTAGCTTTGGATTTTCATGGTTTCAACACTACTTCTAAGTTCTTAGAATGAGAGGAATAAATTTTTAGTGCAAGTTTGAGAACCACTGTTTGAGTACTTGAGATCAGTCTTGATTTCAATGTGTTTCTGCAAGGGGAGGTCACATTATTCCTTATGGCTTGTAACAGGTATTCACTGGCTCCTCCTGTTTTTAGGCCTCTTTCTCCATCCAGCAGTGGAGAACTAAATACTGCTTTTTTATTCATTGAACTTTAGTGTAACTTAGACTTGTCTGGTCAGTCTATAATACTGGATATAACCTTTGCTACAACTTTTTTATACTGATGTTTTTATCTTTACAGAGCTTTACAATGAAAAGTCTGGCAGAATAACTTGATTTGTAAAGCAACATGCAAAATGTTCTTAATCGTAACTCTTTTTGTAAAAGGCTGTTCTTCATTCAATAAATGAAAAAGCGATGTCTTTAATAGAGCATTACTTCACAGTTCTGTATTTCTAGAATTTAAGTAAGTGTAAATATCTATGCCTGTCAGGATTCAGTTTTAGGTATGAAGAATGTGTTGCATCTTCTGTGATGTGTGCCTTAAATCAAGAATAGCTATGAAATTAAAAGCAAATAGAGTTTGTAACTGTTTAGAGGCTTGTTTTCTAAAGCCTACGGAATAGTCTTGTTAGTCCTAGACATGCAACTAAACTACTGCAGTTCTTTAGCTTAGAAGGATTCAGAAGTGGTCATTGTGTAACTGGTTGTATGATTAAAGCTATGTTAGTTCAACTGCTTGACTCTTGCTTTTATATGCAAAGGAAAGGAGCCATTTTAACTTAGCTTTTTATTGCTTGCAACTCATCTTCATATGATGGTTTATTCTATGCATTTGTTATATGGAAAGTGGTAATTGGATGGTTTGGCCAACATCTGATGTTCATGTGGTCACTTGCTTTTCTCATCGGTCTGTCTATTAAGTCACTGAATAAACAGCCTGTTTGTAATGTATTAACTTGTCATCAAGGTGAAATTTTGCAACAGAGATGAGGCTTTTAAAGCTCTGTCTACAGTTAACTTCAGCATTGAACTTCTGAGAAGTCAGTGTTTTCCTGATAGATTTTAATCTTTAAGTTTACATCCTTGCTAAATTAGCTCTCTTCCGTTGCTGCCTGGTTCTAGCATAGTAAAGTTGTTCCCACATAGCTTTGCTAGTGAATTCTGAGTGGTTCCATAACAGTAGCTCATGCAGTAAGTTATTTTGAAGCATTGCCAGCCAAGGAGATGTTATGTTGTAGCTTGTTCTCAGGGAAGTGATAAATGGATAAAACTCTTATAGAACAAGGATATATGAAAGAGGGAAGAGTGTTTTAGCCATAACTGGGTAAGGGGGTTAAGTACCTGCTAATTACTACCTTTAGACTCTTAAATCTAAATTGAGTAACAAGCATAGCTAATGATTTTCTGTCTCTTTATACTAGTGACTTCAGCTGGTCTAAGTTACAGCTGGGTTATGGGAGGCAATTCAGTACAGGTTCTTGCATGTGAGTGTTAGAACAATGGCAGCTCAGTGGTCATCAGGCTCAGTGCAGTAGGTAGGAGAGCAGTTTGGTGGATTGGCTAGTAGGTATCTCAGTCAATGGGGCTGAGAGCAATTCAGCTCACTTAAGTACTTCAAGTTGACCTGGATCATAAATTTTACTACTTTAAGCCTTTTCTGACTGACATGGGTCACTAAATCATTCAGGCTATATTGTTGACATCTAGATCATACGCTGGTCAAAAAAGATCTGGACCTTTGCTTAGCCTGTAATAATATGCCAGTTTTCAAATTTGTTTCCCTTAATTGTGGAAGGAAAGATTAATCTCTTTTTCAATTACATTACTGCAGAGCACATGTCGTGTGTTTTAACCTTCATGAGACTAACATTAAGAACAAACTCATTAGCTGGGAGAATATCCTCAGTGTGTTTTCCAAACAGCTACCCAAGTATGGTTTTTATAACTGTTTAGTGAACATCTGTAAACATCTGAAATGCAAGATTGTTTAATTTAGCACAAATTTATTGCTGACTGCAATGTAAACAATGTTTAGAAAAAGCATTTGGAAGTTTTTAAATTTATTGCAAATATTCCCTACTTCTGTTGTTATTTCCCTATTTATTTTTGAGCACAGACTCTTTGTAGGCACCATTCAGTGTCACAATATGCTTCTGCCCTCAAAACTAGCTGAACCTGGAAATATGTGACTTCCATTTAATATTCAAAATGTCAGTGTGCTGTGCCTGTGTGGACTATCAGATGAAGACAGTACCTCTGTCCTCAATATTGTTGCCTTAGTCTTACTGTATTTGGGACTTGTACAAACAGTGGGTGGTAAATGGGTGAAACATCACGCATAAGAACTAAAATAGTCTTATCTGAATGCCTTAATTACTAAGACTTTAGACTAATTTGTTGCTTGGAAAACTTCAACCAAGCTGTCCATGCAAATGCCTGGAGCATGAAATTACTATTTCTTTTGTTTTTAACTGCTCTATTTGATCCTTCTGAAACCATCCCCTCTGTTTTACAGTAAGTGTTAGGACAGAGTGGGAGAAATGGAGGAGCTATTCCACAGAAGTTTTAGGGATGAGCTCACACGGGAGGTGGTGGTTGTCCACCTCTGATATGAGGGTGTCTTTGTCACTGTTTGCACATGATCGTAGAATCTTAGGCTGAAACAGTGAGCTGGCTTTGATATGTGGATGGACTGAGGTACAAATGTGTCATGGACAGTGAAAACACCTTATTAGAAAGTCTGTGTTCTCCAAGTTGGAACAGGAATAGATTTCTTTTTTTATGCTCTAATGCTTCATAACACTTTGCCTACTGCCAGTAATGGTCAAGCTTCCATATGTAAGCAATTTCCACTTGTAACAGCATGACAGTGTGAGCAGTGCTACTTTCACGGTATGAAGAGTGAATTGGGAGCATGACCTCAGCAGCATGTGGATGGCATGTGCCTGCATTCCAATTTGTATTGTGGGCTGGGCTTTTCCCAGTGATATGACTTAACGCAAAAGTTACTTCAGTAGTGAAATATTCTTCTGCTGTCACACTTCCTAAGCCTTAGGGAGAAGTTGGCCCAAAGTATAGCCTCTCAGTCTCTACCAGCTTGGATTACTCCACTCCCTCCACTTGAGAGGAGGAGCATGATTCTGGAAGGACTAACTGTTTTTCTCGTGGTAACTTCCCACTTCCTTGCATTGTAGATATTTTTTTTTTTGCTATATTAGTCCTGTATTAAAATAAAAAAAAATCACTTCTAGATAAAACAAACGCATTACTACACAGGCAAGTCTGAGGCATTGTCTGTAACGCTTGCCTCTGACTTCAGACATCTGTCAAGTAAGTAGTTAAGGTTCTGTATTTTTCAGCCTTCTGCATGCCTGTCAAATTGTTTGTCCCAGTTTCTAAAGGTGGGAGGCCTTTGTGCTTAGTCATCAAACCAGTGTTTGATAATCAGTGGTAGATAATCGTTTTTTAAGCACAAAAAGAGAATACCTTTATATAAGGGTGAACACAAGAATAAAGACATCTACTTCAAAATTTTCCACAAACGCTTAGCAGATGATGAGGAAAAAAGGGTAGAGAGGATAGATGGGGACACAATGTGTGGTATCTGAGTTGCCTTGTCTCTGAACAGAGGTGATCTCAGATCTTTGGTTTATACTAGGTAAGAGCTGAGGATTTGTAGTACAGACCTAACTGAATTTTTTTGATGTTCCGCTGACTTCTGAAAATCCTCAGTCTGTTTCATTGCCGGTGTTGTAATTGTATTATTAAAAGGAAGCTAAGAACAGGTGTATCTGGTCTTCTGTATACTGATACTCACTTTCTTACTCTAAAAAAAAAAAATCTATTCTAAATGAACATCTAATGAAGGTTGTATTACAATAAGTGATATGTTAGCAAATACTTTCATACCTAATTAAGAATGGTTTTACATTGAATGCCTACGACTTTAACATAAAATACTAAAAGGAAATAGGAATGCTGTGCCTGCATTGACTGCAGTTGACTGATTTAATCTTAAAGTGTTATTTGTGGAAGGGTACAATGAAACTGATGAATCAAGTGTTTCTATTTAAGTTGCTTGGAGTACAATTTATCCATTCTACAATTAGTCAGATGTATGTTAACAGTACTGCCTTTTGTGACCTTTAGTGTGAAGAATTAGATTATGGCTGTTCAAAAATTGCACTTCTGCTTTGTGGTAATATACAATATTGTAAGATGTTGGAGAAAAGAGGCTTTGGCACTGGCAGCAGGCAGCCTTGAATTTGAATAGATAGTGAGAGCAAAAGCTCACTTCTGCATGTGTGTGTTCCTAGGTTTTCTCTGTGAAAGCGTATTCTTCTGCTTCCACAGGAGGAGGAATGCAGAGGGGTGGTGTTCTTTAGATTGTAAATGGCTCCAGTTTAAATTATGGAACTAACAAATTTACCTCAATGATTAACCTAGTTAAAATCTATTTTTTTGTAAGGAGTACTACCAGCATTGATCTGGTGTTCTAGGCCTCTCTTAAGGTCCAAGTTGATTTAATGTATTACTCTGAAGTACATGGTAAGCTATTCATGCAACAAAGAACAGAATTCTTATCAGACAACACAGTATTGTAACATTTGTTATGATTTTTGGGGGGGTGGAGCAGAAGGGAGACAACGCAAATGGAAGCAGCACACTGGATCAGAGTTGCTGACAACTGAGGAGTTGTGTTACCGACTATGGTAGAAAGGTAGATAACACTACAGTTCAATGTAATTGTCATTATATTAGCCTGCTAGTTTTCATTTTCTATGGCTTCAAACAACAAAATCAGCTCACTAAATTTGACCTAATGATACTTACAGAGAAGAGCTTTTCTCATAGTTTGAGGGGAAAAAAAAATGCGGAATTTGGCTGTTGAGTTGTGAGCTTCTCTGCAGCTTCTGAATGGGGTAGCACGAAATACACTGTTTAAGCTGAAGAAGCTAAAGAAGTAAAACTTAATTGGTATGGAAAATTCCTGAGTTCCTCAATTTCTGTGAAATACTAGCTATAAATTTCGGGAGGGATTAGTAATATGTATTGAACCTGAAAGCATCTCATCCCTGAAGGTAAGTCACCGGGAGGGTACTAACACAGAAATTACCAGCGTAAGGACTTAAAGTAAAACTTGCTTCCCCCAGGGAAGGTCAGGACTTCCTCAGAACTACTTTCAGTGACGACTTAATACAGAAGATGGTGTATGTTTTTACTGATGCTCTTGATTAAAAGCAAGAGTTATTGTAAGAATTCGATTTGCATTCAAGTTTTACGCTTGCTAGGAAATATCTTCAGGAGTTAACAGCTAATATTTGAATAAAGGAGCAAATTAAATCTTTTATTTCATTTCTTAACACCATGTCATTCAAATGAGAATACAAATGAGATGCAAGAAGATGATTGAGGAGGAGGAAAAGGAGTGTTCAGAGAGAGGATCTTAATTCCATACTTTAAGTGGAAAATAAATTGGCTTGTTCTGTTTAGTCTTCCATGTGATGACATTTGGGAAGTCCTGTAGAATGTGGCAACTCTGGACCTATAACAGTGTCTGGCTGTGGGCTGTGTAGTTCTTGAATCTGAACCTCTTTCAGTAGTGTTAGCCTTCTGTAGCAAAAACACAGGTTCTCTAACACTTGATTGCAAAGGGAAATGAAAGGTGTCTAGCATGAGGCTAAACACTTTGAAGATGGTGTATAAGAATAAGCTGGAGTAGACATCTTTGTGTTTGACAAGTCTTTCACCTTATTAAAAAGTCCATAACAGTAAATTCTTGAATTGCCTCTTATGTTTGCCCTATAAACTTTTGTCCTATTAGCTTTGTTTCTGGTTTTTACTGTAGTCATTCCCATGAGCAGTTTCTCTTCCTAAGGTACTTGTTCAATTAGGAGGTGGGCACAGAACTGAATTGCCTAAATTTTCCTAAAACTTTTTACAGAGTATAGCAAACTTACAGGTTAGGACCAAATTAAAAAAAAATCAATTGGATGTATGGTAAAGTAGAATACTGTTGTTTTAACAGTATGATTTGTTTGAAATTGAGTATAACAGTTTAGATGAGTACTGTTTCTATGCCTTATTCATATTGCTACAGTACCGTTGTTTAAAAAGTAAATCAAAATTCTGAAAGCAAGTTTATGAACAGATATGCATAGCACTTGATACCTTTTGAAGCTTCAAGAGTTTTCTGAAGAACACTTTTGAACTAAACTGTTTTCAGAGTAATCCTTCCCACTTCAGCCTTCAGCTCTTGACATACTAGTATAGCATTACAACATGCTAACACCTCTTGGCAGTGATGTGCATTTTCCAAATTCCTGTTGGGAAGCAAAACCTAGCCCATGTTGAGGGTCTCCATAAGATCCTTATAGAGACGCTTATGAAATATGGACTGGATGAGCAGACAGTGAGGTGGATTGAAAACTGGCTGAATGGGTGGGCCCAGCAGATGGTGATCAGTGGCATGAAGTCTAGTTGGAGGCCGGTCGCTAGTGGTGTGTGCCAGGGATCAATGCTGGGTCCAGTCCTGTTCAACACCTTAATGATCAGGATGATGGGGCAGAGTGTAACATCAGCAAGCTTGCAGGTGAGACAAAACTGGGAGGAGTGGCTGATACTCCGGAGGGTTGTGCTGCCATCCAGAGGGACCTTGACAGGCTGGAGAAATGGGCTGACAGGAATCTCCTGGGGTTCAGCAAGGAGAAGCGCAAAGTCCTGGAGCTGTGGAGGAACAAACCCAGTCACCAATGTATGCAGGGGGCCACCCACCAGGAAAGCAGCTTTGAAGAGAAGGACCTGGGGGTTCTGGTGGACATAAAGTTAACCATGAGCCAGCAATGTGCCCTTGCTGCCAAGAAGGCTAATGGTATCCTGGTCTGCATTAGGAGGAGTATTGCCAGCAGGGCATTGGAGGTGATTCTTCTCTTCTGCTCAGCACTGGTGAGGCTACACCTGGAGTGCTGTGTCCAGTTCTGGACTCCTCAGTGCAAGAGAGATACAGAGCTACTGGAGGGGGTCCAGTGAAGGGCCACTAAGATGATCAAGGGGCTTTCCTCCTATGAGGAAATGCTGAGAGCTGGCACTGCTTACCCTAGAGAAGACGAAGGCTCGGGAGAAATCTTACCAATGTGTACAAATATCTGAAGGGAGAGTGCAAAGAATACAAAACCAGGCTCTTTTCAGTGATGCCCAGTGACAGGACCAGAGGCAAAGGGCACAAAAAAGAGATTCCCCCTGGACATCAGGAAATTCTTCTTCACTGTGAGGGTGACAGATCACTGGCACAGGTTACTCGGAGATTGTGGAGTCTCCTTCCTTGGAAATATTCAAGAGCTTTATGGACACAGTCCTGGGCAAGCAGCTCTAGGTGACCCTGCTTGAGAAGTATTGGACCGGGTAACCTCCAGGAGTCCCCTTCCAACCTCAGGGGTTCTGCAGTTTGTCTGCTACGTGGACCCGCAGAATTAGCGGTAGTACTGATGGGTGGCACTTACTGGGTTGTACCTCATGGTGTGAGATGTTCTCTCTTTGAACTTGGCTCTAGCATATGAAAAGCTTGAGGGGACAGTGATTGACAATAAGGTTGGTTCTTTATTGGATTAGTTTAATTCCACAATACTGGTTTTACTGTTACAACCTCATTTAAGTCATGTTGGACAACTTTTTGTTCCATCACAGCTCTTACTTTGTGAGAAAATGATTTATTAGAGATTCTTACTATTATTTATTCACCTCAGTGCAACTAATTTTCAAAAAAGTGCAGTGGGCACTTTGAAAAATGGTATGCAGTATGTTCACAAAAGTAGGTAGTTCTATGTTTTAGTAACTACTATTGCAAGACTGTTCTGTGTCAGAGGATAGTAATATCTTTTTAATAGTTTGATAGGTGGCAATTTTCAGAAGCTTCTTGTGTAAGTGGAGGGGAGAATATGCCTGTTCTAAAAAAAAAAAAAGGCAAAAGAAAACCAAAACAAACAAAAACCACAAAACAAATGCAGATGTTTAATATTTGCTTTTAATCTAAACAATACAAATTACTTTTTCCATCTTTTTTTAACTTTAACAACTTAGTTGTACAAGAAACAAACTTGCATGCTTCTGCAAATGGATGTAAAAATATAAAACTGTTTTTCAGCTGTGGAAGCAGCAGTTTTGTTTCTTTTGACGAAGTTTGAGCTGATCCTTATTAGCATGGTCTTCTAGAACATAACACTAAAACTAACACTTCATGTTGCATTTCCTTGCTGAATACACTGAAGAACAGTCTTTTCTTGACTTTAATTGACACTGTAGAAAACTGGGAAGGGGGAGGAGGAAGATGCAGCTAGGGAAGGTGTGTATTCTAAATTTTTAAGTTTTTAAGGGGAAATCGTAAAATAGTGGTTTTATCAAAAGTGGAGATGAATTCTGTTATAAATGTTCACGTGATAAGTATGTTTAGCTACAAAAGCATAAACATAGATTTAATTTTTCTCAAGTATATGCAATGTTTAAATGAGTAATGCCATTGAAACTTATTTCTTGGTATGCCACAGTTTTCAACATAATCTTGAACTGGTAGCTGCGTTTCCGTTTCAAAGCTTTAACACCAAAAAAAGTAGACTTTCTGTTTTGTAACGCATAATACTGGAGTACAGCACTTGATATTTAAAATTGTTTTGTAAGAAATGTGAACAAGTGATCCTCAGGGGTCCTCTGCAAATCCATGACCTTGATGATTTATACTGACAGCTTTCCATGTCTACAAATGTGGAATATAACAAGAAAATGATAAATTAGGGCTGTAGTGATTGGTTTGAAACAGTTTCACAGATGATGTAGTTTGCATCTATTCTTTCATTAATGTATTTTGCATTGAAGTGGTTTTACATTGCCTTAGGTATTAATACAATAGTTGTTGTCAACTCCAGATTGCTATTTGAATTCAAGGCAGAATAACATATTACTCACACAATGATGGGCAGATTAACTTTTGAGTGATCTTGTGCATCTCATTTAGCATGTCCTTGAAGGATGACTATAATTGGCTCTGTAATTTTTCCAAAACATTTAATAAGCATAGTTTGATTTCTTATGAAACTGTAAAGTGATCCTTTTTCCTCCATCCTGAAAGAGGAGGTGTTAAAGCTCAGTTTGTCTGCTGACAAATTTAATGACCTTTTCACACCTGATTTTTGTCCAGTGTATGATTTACTTTTCTTGCAGTTGACTTATTTTCATCAACAGCCAAAAAGCTTAAAGCCTTTTATAATCTGTCTCACCTTAAAAGCAGTCATTTGCTACTGAGTTTTCTTTTAAGTAGACATCAAACAGTTATCGAGGAATCTACAAGTTAGTAGCATTTGTTGTCATTACCTCTTAGTCACTTCAATGTCAAATCTTAAATATAAAAGAAATGTAGTTATTTGATTGTGTTTGCTTCTTCATGAAGCAGTAAATAACACAAATAACAAACCAATTTGAGTGTTCTTTGTTTTAACAGCCTGATTGCTACTGCAGTCTTGGAGAGCTGTAGATATTAAGCTGCTGGATCAATGATAGTTTTGTACTTTGTTTAGAGTTGCAGCTTGAAAGGAGGCTAATCTTTGGTTGTTAATGCTCCTCTAAGCCTGATGGAGCAATACAGAAGATGGCAACTGGGCATAACAGTTATGTTCAGTATTATTACAACTGAGTCAGATTTAAATTTTTACAGATTATATGTCCAGCAAGCACAAGCTTACTGTGCATAGTAGAACAACATACCGTAGTATAGAGGCTGTCATACCTGGTTTCTGCATCTTACAAACCTTGTTTGCATTTTTTTGTCCACTTAAACATTGATAAATGAGACAATCTATGAATCTGTATGAAAAATGAAGGAGAATATGTACCAAGATACTGTAGTGATGAGTGTTAGAGAAATGGATAAACAGGTACTCTATGGACTGTTTATGTTGTATACAACAGATCACGCAGAAAATGCCATACTGAATATAGCAGTTCAGTTTGGTCTGTCTATTCCATGCTTTGAGATTTTTTTTTCACATCCTCTTCTAGCAGCTGAAGATTGGATACTAAAACTTCCCATGAAAGAACTGAAATTGTACTAGTTAACACTTTTTTTTTTCTCCAAGCTGTATGGGATGTGCTTTTCCAAAAAAAAAAAAAAAATCAAAACCCACAAACACCAAAAAAACCCCACCACCAAAAACAGCCACCCCACAACAACCAAAAAAAAACCAACAAAACCTAACAAACCAACTGTCTGCGAGCTGGTCTGCCATCTTCAGATGTCTTTAGGAGGCTTTCTCCTTTACCCCTCACAACTTAGGGAGTGTGTGTGAACTACTGTCACTTTTTGCCATGCTTAAGGGTGTTCTGGAAATAAGATTCTTGAATTCCAGTTTTTATCTTTAGGATGGTAGTATATGTAGACAGCCAGTGGTGGAAGCAGATTTCTTTAACGTGAGAAAGTAGATGACTATTACTTGTAGAGTCAGATTACTTTTTTCAAGAAAACCGTTCAGTCTAGGTGCACAGAGAAGGAAGGTGCAGGTTCAAGAAAAAAGGTGGAGTCCTACTTCCTCTTACAGGCAACACTTCTGAGTTTGTGTATTGCTGTGACACATGAGCATACCACGTTTGAGGCTACTTAATCATACTAGCTTACCTGCTCCAACAGAAGTAATGCTGACAAGGGTCCCCTGTATCCCTAAGAAACAGTGCTCAGTATAGGCAACTGAGCTGTATCCATTGCAAGCTACATCAATTGCTGTGAGGGATAAAAAGGTATTGTCATAGGACTTCCCTTGTGCTTAAAGTAGTTCAAATAAAAAGCTAGTTAGGCTATGAATGCAGAAAGTATGTTTGGTACCAAAACATTCGTGAAATGGAGGATTCTTTTATGGGACATTCACTTTGAAACAAAGTAACTTGCATTTGACCGATATGTCTTTACTGCACATCCTAAACTAGAGTTTAGTTGTTTTTGACCTTGAGTAGAAGCATTTTTGAGCAGGGTCTAGTTGGTAGAATTGAACACTGTCTTTCATGGTCACACTTTCAGATGAAGTCTTGAAACAAGCTGATATAAGAAAATAGGAATTTGACTATTTGGATAAAGTTATGAGCACTTCTCCTTATGCTTATACAGTGATATAATAACGGAGTTCTCTACCATTTGGCTGTTTCATGTGACTTCGCTAGAGGGCAGTGCTATGCAAGAAATGTTTGTCAGGATTAATTTTTACACTTTTTGCACAAGATTATATATATATACCTTTAAAAAAAAACCTCGATGGTAGCATTTAGAAGCCGTATCTGCTTGATATATGGCCCTGTAAAAAAAATAAATTGAATAGGGAGTCTTTCTGCTATGCTATACAAGTACTTTCTGATAATTTATTGAAATCACAGGCTTAATTCTTTAAAAATATCTTTAACTAGACAAAGTTGGTAAACTGCCTTCACTTACAGTGCTGGTTTGTGTCCTAAAGTGATCAGAAGCAACATCTCTTCTGTTTAATCAAGGAGGAATTGGGCCACAAGTTAATCATTAGACCATATCTTAGTAGTTGAACATAGCAAATGTAGAAAAATGAAACATAATTTTTAACTAAACTATGATGCCTTATGGTGTCAGGCTTTTTGCAGTAGGTGTTCAAAGTTAGCTTTAACACATTTAACTCTTTCCTAAAGGTGTTTACTGTATTCATTTAAATGTTTTTTCAGTGCTCATGACTGATCTGTGTACTTATGACTGATCTGGTTGCTTATTAGGTGTTCCCACCTTAGTAATACACCCTTTTCAGTAGAAGTCTTTGGTAGCTTGTGCAATTTAAAAGTGTTAAACTAGTGGTTATGGCTCCCAATGGAAAACCTTTTTGGATCTTTTTTAATACTCAAAGCTTCATCCTGAAGTAATTGCTTGCTGCAACTTTTATAAAATGTCTCAACTTCACCTGTTCTGTAACTTGTGCTTCTAAGTCACTCCTAACATACTGGGCAACTAATAAGAAAGACTATTACCTATCTAGCCATGGGCTATGTGAATTTGGCAAGTCTAAAATATTGTAAGATGTGGAGTCTGCAAGAGACCAAAGGATCAGAACAGCAACTCTTCCTTCTAAATCTTAATTGTGGAATGAAATGAGAATAGCTGTATCTGCTGCAGACAGGATGAAAAGGAAAGGGATACAGGAGAAGTGAAGATCAAGCAAACTAGAAGCAACACTAATGTAATCTCTAAGGTATTTTAGTGCTCTCTCTGGAGCGCAGAGTATATTTGAGCTCAATGGCATGCCAAGAGAACAGCTAGAGTATGCTGCTCACTGTTCTTCAATGCCTAGTGATACTGCATAAACAGTATTGAACTAATTGTTGCTTTCACGTGAGTTACAGGCTCCTGCTTTGCTGATGACAGATTTCTTTGCAAATTCCTGTCTCAGGCCTAGCTACCACTTCTGTGAATAACAAATAAGGAAGAAGTGTTAAGAGCTTTGTTTAGACTGGTGGGGTTTTTTTATAGGGTAGGTAAGCTGGGTTTTCTGTTGCTTTGCTTAAGTTGTTCTGTTGTTTTTTTCCTTTTCTCCTTTAGAGTAGAAGGCCACCTACTTCAAGAAATCTATGAAGTATAAATATGAACTTCATCCATCTAGAGATATTATCTGTATTACCTGTGGGCAGACTCTCAAATCAGAATGAGGCAGCTGCTAAAGGATGGTGCCATCTAACTTGTACTTACTATGCAGTGAGCTCTTAGGGTTTGCTTTCCAACCCTTAAGATATCCCCCTCATCAGTTAGCTTATAGGGATCATTTGTGGGGGTTCAAGAAAGAGGAATCTTCTCTAAAATTTAACTATAAATTTAGATTTATTTTTTTCCTACTGTAAAATGAGGTTTCAGTGAAGCTGATCAGGCATGCTGTGATAGCAGCCTGAAACTTTAAAGACCTAACCTTGCAGCATGTATTATCAGATACTAGCCTGAACAGTTAGTGTTAATACTAGATTCAGTTCATCTTGAAGAACCTACATGGAAAAAACAACCATGTATGCTGTAACTGCCTGTTACATTTGGACGAGTTTTTACTTTAGTGCAGTTCTTATCTGATTTAACACTTCTAGGCAAAGGTTGTCTAAAAATAAGTCCTGGAAACTGTTTCACTGGTGTAAATATTTTAAGACTTAATTACTTGTTTTATCAAAAATCATGTATATAAATTAATTTCGCTTAACTTCTTTAAAGGCTCTTCTGATTTGTTTTTATTCATAGTCCAAACTTTGAACGAACAACTTGTTTCAGGACTGAGCCCTCTGTTTTGGCTTTATTGTACAGCTTTGGTTTTCCTGTGCTATCTTCGATGCGTTGCTTGCTTGTTGAGTTGCAGATGCTCAAAATAATAGCCCATTAATGACTTAACACTTGTACTAACACAGAGGATTAAAACTTTGTTCAGGGCAGCCTTGAACTTCAACGTCAGCCTGAAGGCAAAGGCAGCCCTGAAACTGAGCCAATAAAGCTTCTGTTCAGACCTGTGACACATCACATGAGATGACTCATCTCTCTGTCCTTCATTCTGTATATTGATGTGTTGAAGGACCAATGTGACTTTTTCCCCCACTGACGATGGGAGGCTTACTTGCAGAATCATCTCACTATTAGCATCTTTTGTATTCAAGGAAGGGACTTAGGCTGCCTTTATCACTAGAGCAAGCTTGATGTTCAAGTATGTAACTCACATCTGCAAAAACAGCAAAACAATGCATCACTTTAAAAGTTGCAGTTTGCTTTGTAGAAACATAGATTTAGAACTCTGAATGTTATTTCTTAACTATTTCTGTTGAGTAAATACTTGCTATCTGGTTAGTTGATGGTAGCTGTTTGAAGCAAACAGGTGGAAGCCTCTGCCTGATGGTAAAATCTAATTGCTTCTAAGCTTGGGGTTGTAAAATTGTGTAGGCCTATTGTCATAGCAATCTCATTAATGTATTTGTTTCTACATACTGAATGTCTTTGCATCTGGCTGGAAATGTTTTGGGTTCCACAGGGGGACCTTGGTTAGAATTGCAGCCTGCGTTCCAGTTATGAAGTTGTGTGGTGTTTATACTTTCACCTAAATTCTGGAGTTATGCTACTAGCAGCCAGACCTGAGTGAGCTCTTCAGGGACAATAAGGGCAAAATACTAGTCAGTCTTCAAAAGTATCTGGTTGATGGGGTTGAGTGTATAGTTATCAAGTTTGAGAATGATATCAAACTGGGAGAAGCAGATAAAACAGAATGAAGAGCCACCATAGAGACATTGACAAGTGGGAAGATTGGGCCAACGAGAGTGGCATCGGGTTTAGCAGATGTTAAGGCCTTCTCTTGGAATAGATTAATTCCAAGCAACAGTTCATGCTGGGGTCTGACCAGCTAGTGAATGGCTCTGCTGAAAAGGACCTGGAAGTCCTAGCGAACAGCAAGCCAAGCATGAGCCAGTAATGTGCCCTGCAGCAAAAGAGCAAACAGTGTCCTGGGCTGCATCAGCAACAGCATGGCCAGTAGATCAAGGGATATGATTATTCCTCTGTACTTGGCACTTCCAAAGCCACATGTGGGAATACTGGGTCTGGTTTTGGTCCCTCAGTTTAAGAAACTAGAAAACTGTAGAGGCTCCAGTGGAGGCTTGTGAAAGTGATTAGAGAGCTGGAGAACGCAACCCATGCAGAAAGGCTGGAGGAATTCTTTCTTCAGTCTAGAAAAGAGGAGGATTGCGGGAGACTGCTTTTTAGCTCTATAGCAAAGCAGCTTGATCCTTTCAAAGGAGAAACTCTAAAGTGAGAACTGAGCCACATCTATGGACAGAGTTGTAAAGTCCAGCCTAAGTTAAATTCTTTTCCTTGCGTAAAATGCTAAATCTTGTAGGTAGGCCTTTCTGTGGCTGTATAGCTGTGTTCAAACCAGAACTTCTAGAATGCCTTGGAAAGCATGAAATTTTGTTGTCATTGCTAGCCTGTGATAAGATGTCTTTCACTTGTATAGCTCTTAGAGCAAAAAGTTCTAACGTAAGGACTGAAATTGCCAGTTATCTTTGGTAGCTAAAAAAAAAAAGTTTAACTTTATTTTAAACAGTATGTAAACAGGTTTTTGGCTGACAAGTGAGGCTATGTCAGCTGTGAAGTCCTGAAATGCTGAGCAAATAGCTAACAGCCTACCTTATTCTCTAGGAGTTCATAGTAAAACCAATTCTAATACTTTATAGCTATGCAAAAAAGTCATATAGTGCAAGTTGTCAAAGATCTAGCTGAATGTGTTCTTTGCTAATATATACTTCAAGAAGTATTTGAAGGAAAATACTTTTCTTCTACCCTTACTTAAATGCTTTAAAGTGATTTAACAGATACCACTGTTTCCTTGGGTTTGAAGCCTGTTGAGAGACACATATGCTGTCTGCTTGTTGAGCTTAACTGACACTGTTCCAACAATTTACTGGTAATTGTCACTCTAAACATAAGAAACCTAATTCCACAGTAAGTGAACAAGGCTGTCAGACTGCTAAACTTCTGTTTCATGCTTTCATAGCCTAATACTTGGAGGAATGTTTCTTGAGATCATGGAATACTGTCACTTGTAGAGTAAAACTGAAGTTTGTGGGCTCAGTGTCAGATATATTTATTGAAATGGCTATTAATTTAAATAGCTGATGTGTTTTTGAGCTACAACAATAGTAAATAAGTCCCCTTTGTTAAAGGGGCTTAGAAATGGGTGTTGGTTGCAAGGTATATGACATGTTGAAAAATACACCAAAAAAATGGACAGTGGCTTGCTTTGAGTACAATGCATGAGACATTAGTATGTCTAAGTTCTTAAGCAGGTCAAATCAAGCCTTGTGTACAGAAAGCTTGTGATCTGACAGCATGTATGGTGACATAACACACTAGCATTTGTGTTAAATCCCTTCTCACTATGAAATGTAAAGCTGTGCTCAAAGGAGGGAGTGGCATTCCTGTGGAAATCTATAAAACTGCTCATTTCTGAAGTTAGTGAATTCTCAGATGTGTTAATTGTGATTAAAAGAAAGAAAACAACCACCTTCCTGCTGAGCTCTGCACTAAGAATATCCTATCACCAACAGCCTTCCACCCACAGTAAAACAAATAAAAAGCCTATGACTAATGTCTCTAAACTGCTTGGAGAAACTTCTGACCTTGGCCTGTATCTGTAGGACTCATAGGGTGGCAGGGAGGAAATAGTGGCATTTTCTTCCTGTTTACCTTGCCTGCCTTAAGTATCTGTTTCTTCTTATGTTAGTAGAAAGCTTAGACTCTGCACTGGAAAAATCTGGGCATAGTGTTGATGTAGAAGCTGGCAAACACTTTGAATGGTATAGGATTTATAACTAGGAGTAAATGCCAACAAAATTTGATTGTAAATGGGTTTCTGAGCAGTCTTTCAAAGTAACTGAATTTAGGTGTTCACCTAGCTTCTTCTGTGTCTTTTTACTGTGGATTATTTTTTCAGTAAATTATGTAATTTCTACATAATTTCATTTTAGAAGTAAGCTGAAGACTACTAGCTACAAAGAAATTGTGTATACTTTGCTTCTAAAACTATTTAAATTCAGTATCTAGTTTTGATTATGATCTAAAGCGGGAACGTTAAGGTTTTGGGAAGCTAAATGATTTGACAAAAAAACCCAAGGGCTAGCTTGATAAATCTTCAGTGGGCTCTGCTATTGTCTCTGTTATTGTGAGACATTTAAGTATTGTTGGAACAATGCAGGGCACTGGAATCTGCATAGCATGTTTGTTATGTTTTGCTCAAAAAAAGAATCAATTTGCCTTAGTCTGCGGAAGAAGAGGTGGGAAAAAACCAGCAGCGATACCTTAAGGCTATGTTATATGTATGTTATAGCTGTATCAGATGAAAATGTATGGCAGAAAATTTGAGTATGTGTTTGCTTTTTATTTTAGGCTTATGGTATGTCAGCTTTGCCTCTAAACTTGATTAAGGGAACTACCAGTGCGGCTTATGAACGTTTAGAGAACACTGAAGATATTGAAGAAGTAGAGCAACATTTATTAAGGATTAAATCAAAGGTATAGTCTTCACTGTTCTCACTTTTTTAATGAATTTTTTTCTTGCTTACTAGTTTATGGTGATGCTGTAAAGAGTTTTTGTTCCAGAAAGAATAGCAAGTCAGAAGTGACTACCTGCCAGTTATTTGGAAACAAATGTGGTTGTTTGTGTAGCAGAGATCAGGTTTTCTTTATCAGTCCTGAAGAAGCAGTTACTTCTTTCTAGCTAATAAAGGTGCTGATGAGTTAAACTCAAACTTCTCCAGTCCTTCTTGGATATATGCAAGAGAGACTTTGTAGAAGTTAAGAATATTAACCTCACTGAGTCTGCTACCAGATATGGCATCCAGTTTGTTGATACTTGCTCAGTGTGGTTATTAACACTGGATACTTGCCACATGGAGCTGTCAGGAGTTAGATTCATCAAACTATTAATCATCTTTATGAATAAATAACAGCCCTAGATATTCTTGCTTCCCAGTTAATGTACCTTGCTGTTATAAATAATTTCTTTATGAAAAGCGTATATATGGAAATCTCTGTTCTGAATCCTAAACATCCCTAGGATGTTAACACAATTTATAAACCCATGATGCCTTTGTAGCTCACTGAAATGCTGTGCCTAATGTAAGCAGGCTACTTAACAACCGAAGAGCACAAGCTGAAGGAGGATAAGATTTCTTCTCCTTTGCATACAAGATGCTAGGGATACTCTCCCAGCCTTTTCCTAACTCATTTCCGATAATGATTTGACCAGCCCTGAGTTGGGGGAAGGGGCGTTAAGATGCATCACTTCCGTCCTGGCAGTCCATCGGTGCTGTTGTGTGCTCTGCGATAGTAGACTTCAGCAATGTTGAAACAGTTCGAACAGTCCTCCCTTGTGATACTTGCTGCCTCTTCACAGTGTGGGTACCTTCAGTGTTCTAGAAATTTTGTTGCATAATGAAACCTAAAAAGTAGTCTCCCCCAGTTTAAATTACAAAGTTTTAGTTTTGTACAGAGTACTACTATGACAATGGCATCTGTATTACTGAAATCAATATAAGAAAAATTAGAAATCCCTGAAAAATGGACCATTACTTATTACAAAAGACTATGTTGGATTACGAGAGTTTGCAAGCAACTGATCTTGTTCAATCTAGCTAACAAATAGGATCAAAAAGTAGAAAGTCTTTAAGTTATACCTATATTTTAATGTGATGATTAGTATAAACTAATTTTCCTTGGATTATGGTCAGGATTCCACCTCAGTGTGTAATTGAAATCTTATTCCTTCAGTTACATTTGCATGAAGTCATGAAGAAAGTGAGTGTTACTGAGCATAATGTTCAGTGAAAACTAGAAGTATGACAGTATGCTGCTTAATCTAACGAAAAGATTCAGTATGTAGTATGGTCTTCTGCTATTAGCGCACCTGGTAGCTTTATTTCATTAGTCTTAAACAATCAAAGCTTGGACTTGCAACTTCGGAGCTCGGACTGTTTTCAAAAAGTCTTTCAAGTCACTGAGGTGCTATACAGGGTATGGAGAATATGTGTTCCTGTTAAAAGTACATAGTGATTGCCAATTTGTTACATGTGCCTAGAATGTGGTCTTAGTCTTTTAACCTTTTTGAGAAATTTATCTAAAATAGATTTGCTTTAACTTCATCCGACGTGAAGTGTTTCAGTATTTGCAGGAAGGCTTTTTAAAATAAGAAGAAAAAAATTGAATACGGAACTGCAAAATTAAAAATATATAGTGGGAAATATACTAAAACTACAATAATCTTTTTTATCTAAGGATCAGTTTGTTATAGAGTAGCATCAATGTTAGAAACAATTCTGGTTCAGTTACCTAATGCCTATTTTGTTGCTTTTGCTTATTAGTGTATAACTGAGATTTAAGGATATACTACTCAATTTACAGCGGAGTGCAATGGTACCTGCTCAGTGCTTAGCGGCTTGGAATTAAAGTACATTCTTAAACATAATCATCAAACCAACAATTATCTGGTACACTCAACTAATTCTTGATGTAATAGTGCCTCTTGTTTGGATTTATGTAAGGTTAATTTTTGGAGCAGCAAGTCGTCTTGCTCTTACAAGTACCAGAAACATAGCTGAGTATCTGTAGTGGAATGCTGGAAAGAAAATACAGATGCAAAGCTTAATATATTGGCTTAGTCATGGAATTTGAAGAGAAGGGAGCTCTGAAAGTCATCAGGTTCAACCCTCTACACAAAACAAAGGACCACTTTCAGGTTAGATCAGATTATTCAGATCGTATCTGGGCATTTCAAGTGTTTCTAGCTATGGAGATTGCCCACCCTGTTAAAATTTTTGACCATCCTCATTGTGAAAACTGTTTTCTACCACCTAATAGGAATCTTTTTTGCAGCTTGTGACTTTTGCAGTTCATCCTCTTGCTATACATAGAAACAGTGTGAATTATATGCTACAAAGTCTTTAGAGTTGTTGTAACTCATTAAACTAGATGTCAAGTCTTATTTTCCTGATTCAGTGTCCCTTGATGTCTTGCACTATTTTTTTTGGTAACCAGTGCAGAGATGGTCGGCCTCTGTCATCAAGGGACAGACGGACTGTAAAACAATTAGAAGAGAGACTAAGGACACTTCGAAGAAGAGAGAGACATCTGGAATCTATTGAGAAAAGCTGGTGGACGAAGTTCTGTGAAGCTATCCGACCTCTAAAGGTAAAAGTCCTTCTCACTTTTTGAGACTTAAGTTGGAATAACTTTCAGGTTTCTTCTTCCCATATAAATTGTAGGTCCAGTTTATCAATTAGCATTCTGAATACCAACTACTTATTTTTTTTTTAAATTATTATTATTATGCTATATAATGTTTGAGCTCTTGGAAAACATTTTAATTTGCCTAAAATGTGATTAAGATTGAAAAGGACCAAGTCCTAGCTGATCTACTATAGTGCGACTGCCGGATAAAATCTGAGTATCTTAGCTTCTCAGGCATATGAAAATGGGGAGAAGGAAGAATTCTATAGCTGTCAGGTAGCTTAGGTTAATCTAAATTACATTTAGCCAGCAGAAATGAGAGATACTTTGAGAATATATGCATTTTGAATGAGCATCTTGCCAAGTAATTACTTGATCAATAGTAAGCTAGCTATGTAGAACTTACATCTTGATACTTCACCAGTGCGAAGGACACTGTTACTGGGGCAAAGCTTTGATCTTGGTCTCTTTTTGATCTTAGGACTTTGATTTTAGTAGATACAGGTTTTAAAAACTGGGACTTTTATGGAACAGTATTGCCATATAAAGTATTTTTTGCCAACTAGATGTAGGAATAAATTTTAACATTACTTTAAACTGTAACCTGCATTTTGAAAAGCTGGGGGCGTGGGATGCGGGGCTATAAGCAATTTCCTCTAATATCATTGCTACTGTTAATGCTGAGTACCAATGGAAATGGGCTGAAATTGCAGTGAAGTTATCTTTCTATGATACTTTAGAAATCTAGACTTAGCCCTTTCATTTAAAGGACAAATATCCCTAACTATTCACTTTAACAGTTTGGGTACTTCCTTTGATTCAAAATAGCTTGTGTAGTTTCTTTAACTTCTCACATTAACCTTAACTTTGATAAACGCGTTGGCCATATCTATTGTCTGTAGGACTCGAACAGTTCCTTGTGGTCTCACAGGATAGTGTACAATATCATTAGTTACAGATTATCGCGTATGGTCAAGATGGTACTCCAGTGTCTCTTTGTTCTTGAGGTTTGAATGCTTTTTATTGTCTCAGTAACTGTGACAGTCACTGTGAATTGTTGACTTAAGAATCACAGACTAAAAGGGAACTGCAGGTGGATAATTTTTCCTGACAGATTTTCACGTAGAATAGAGTTGTGCTATGACGCATGTTATGAAACTTGTTTACTTTGACTTTTCCTGTCCTATGAAGGTGATAATGTCCATCATATTAATTAGTAACAGCTTAACTCTTGCAGGACTGTTTTACTGTTACTTTAATAGCATTTGAGTTGTCTTTGCACATAACTTGTCAATCATTCAATTAGTGGCTTTCATGAAAAGAAGGAAATCTTTTAATATCCATATATACTACTTCTGACCAATGTAGAGCTAACCGCCTCCAGAGCACATAGTTATGTTTGCTCAATATATGAACAAGACTATAGGTTGTGAGACGTGGAAGTCAGCTCAACAGTGGTAAGTTTGAAGTATTGCATCAGTTTTTCATGCAGTACTTCAATTGTGAACCAACTGAAGAGATGCCTAAGGTGAGTAACAGAAGAAAATGAAGCGCTCTGTTTTGAAGACTGAGACCTGTGTGAACAGAGCATGTTCATGTGGTTTAGCTTAAGCAGGCATTTAAAGGCATTGCCATCAGTCCAAGTACATGGAAGGTACTACAAAGACAACAGTGTTCTCTTGATAAATAGTGGTACACTTGAACTCTAGCGAGGGGGAGAGACTGTTCTCCTATCTAATCTTAAGGATAATGAGGACTTTGTATGTGTCAGTCTTTCTACCTGCTGCTGAAGGCCTTTAGAGAAGCACAGGTACAGTTAATCCTGTCTTGAGGATGGAGGCCTTTTTTTTTTTTTTTTTTTCCTATGGGCTTTTGATTTCTTCTCGACCCCCTGCCTTCTCTGGAGAGAGCTGAAAGAGGGGAAACTGTAGACGATTTGCTTGGGTAGCAGCCATGCTGGCATAACGTTAATGCAGACTGTAGGTGCTGTCAGGAGTCAGTTTAGCTGACTCAGAGGTGGTGTGGCTAAACTGACAGGCTTTCTTCCTACACTCGCAGCTGCATCTTCTGCACCAGGGAGGCTGGCAGCATGACAAGCAAGAGGTGTGAATATTTCATGTGCTAAGTTTTACATAGTGATAACTTAATACTAAGTGTTTTGCTTCATCTAACAATCACTTTTAACCTATGTTTGCCAGGTTACCTGAAGCTTCCTGGAAAGTAGGTCATGTCATGCAATAATGTGGTGGGTTGACCTGGCTGCTAAATGCCCGCCTAGCTGCTCTTTCACTCCCCATCAACAGGATGGGGGAAGAAGTAAGATGGAAAAAATGTGTGGGTCAAGACAGACAGGGCAGTCGCTTACCACTTACCATCATGGGCAAAACAGATTTTAATTAAAACTGATTTGAATGGTAAAAAAAACAAAGCCCTTAAAACACCTTCCCCCTCCCCCCACCCCTTTCCCAGGCTCAACTTCACTCCTTTAGTCCTGACTCTGGAATGGCACAGTGGGGATAGGGAATAGGCAGTTGCCATCAGTCCATAACACCTCTTCTCTGCCGCTGCTTCCTCCTCACACTTTGTCCCTGTTCCAGCATGGGTGTACTCTGGGCTGTAGTTCCTGACAAAAGAACCTGCTTCAGCATGTGGGATCTCTATAGGCTGCAGCTTCCTTCAGAAAATATCCAGTTGTTCTGGTGTGAGGCCCTCCATGGGCTGAGTGTGGTTATGGGCTCCAGCATGGTCCTCTTAATGGGCTAGCGGGGGGATGTCTGCTCCAATGCCTGGAGCAGTACCTCCTCCTTCTCTGAGCTTGGTGTCCGCAGGGCTGTTTATCACTTTTCCCTCTCACTCCTCTCTACTGTCTGGTATTTTGCCCGCCCTTAGACATGTTTTCCCAGAGGGGCCACCAGCTTGGCTGCTGGGCTCAGCTTTGGCCAGCAATGGGTCAGTTGGTGACAACTGGAAACAGCTGTGTCCAGCACAGGGCAGCCTCTGGCCTCTCCTCAGAGAGCACATCCCTACAGCTCCTGTGCTACCAAAACCTTGCCATGTAAACCCAATACAAATAGTAAGCCTTTCCCATGAGGAATCCAGCACTTGCTTTTTGGTCAGTATAACCGTTCAATAATGTGCCACTAGATTTCTTTACTCCGGTAATGGATACCAGCACTGAGAGGATGACTGCCCCTATAAATTTTTGTGTTGCTTCAGTGTTGGTTCAAAGTCATGGAATAGCTGTCCTAAGTAGATTCACAGTTTCTTTTTTTTTTTTTTTTTGTTGGTACATGAGTACCACTGTAGGAAACAATTGGGCAGGTGAGTATTCCTTTAGCTTTTTGGAGGGGTGAATACTAATGATTTTTGGAAGTTAATTTTGAAGCTTTTTAAAGAAGTACCATCTAAGTTTGTGGATCATGTGGTCATTCCTTTTCAGAATAAATTAAGTCCTAAATTCCATGATTATCTTAGTAACACTTTGGAATTATCCATAGATGAAATAACTTAACTTGACCGAGATCTGCGAGCAGAGCTAGCAGGCAAAGAGCTCTCTGAATAATTCAAATGATGATGCAGGGGTTAAGGGGAAGGCTAAGGAAGTGCTTCCTTAGGAAGGGAGGTACCAGAGAAAATGATGTAAGCAGAACACGAATAATGTCAGAAAAGACTTACCAACTTGTGACTTGATTATGTGCAGTAGCAGTGGAAAAATACACTAATCAATTGAATATTTCTAAATTATTTGGCCCAACTTACTAAACTGAAATGCAATTGAACTTTCCGCTATGACCTAGGAGTAGCATGCTTCCATTTTTACTATTGAGAAATGCCTATATTGACATTTTTGTCTTGGTTTTTGCTTGGCTGTATCCTTTAATCCCATATGTTCAAATGTAAAACAAAAGTTTAAGTGAACCAGTTCTTACTGTCTTCTGCTTTAGCTGCTTTTTTACTTGCCTGCATAGAGGCTTTCTATTAAGATGCTAAAGAACTCATTTCATGCAGCAGTGTAAGTTGTATTGGTAGGTATTATTTCAATTTATTGTTTTTGTAATATCTGCAGTCTTGCATAAAAACATGGTTCACTGTTTTTTTGGCAGTTACTTATATGCATACTAGCTTGTACAACAGACTGCAGGTTAGAAAACCCAAGCAGATGCTTCAGTGTGATCAAGGTGATATAAGTGCAAGACAGCAGCTCTGAAACCTGTTCTGTAGCAAATGAGTGAGTACAGGTGGATATGGAGTTTGTGTTCTGTAGCTGAGAGATAAGAGGAAGTGGCCTGGCAATAGAGCAGTTCAAGCTGATTGTAGTGGAGGAGGTAACGTAGCTTGAGGTATGGTTGCATTGAGGTCCTGCTTTCAAAAGGACTAGGGAGTTGGAAATAAGACTGCCTTACATTGGAAGTTGGACTTCTCTTAATATAGATCAAGGGTTGCTTTTTTTGGTAATGACCTTACTAAATTCCTCTGTGTGTCATTTGGCTGAAACCCAGGCTTTTTGTTTTTGCCTGTTCTAGTACTAAAAGCTTTTCAGCATCAGTTGATAAATAGTCCTGCTGTGAGAACAAGAGGTTTTGATTAAGTGCTGTCCTTTGCTCTGAAGCTGAACATGTACTCATGTTCTCAGGGGCTTGGGTTCCTTCTCATTTATGCTGTAACACAAAGCAAAATTATTTTGTACATCTTCATGGCTAAGTGTATGTAGAATCTTTGAAGATATTATAATTGGTTTAAAGCTAGTAAACAGGGGTACAAGTATTGTCACAATAAGATTGTGGAGGACAGATTTGTCCTTTGCTGTAGGTGACATGTAAGAGGCAACAGTGAGTGTACAGCACCAGCTGGAATGTTTTTCTAGACTATCTTAGGCTTGATGCCAGGGGGGAAGGGAAAGGATGTACTTCTTGTTCCCTTACCCAGATACCAAATGGTACCCAGCTGGAGGCATGCTTTTAATTTAAGTCAGCCTTGATAAGGCTCAGCTGGACTGTGTAACTTGCAAGCTCAACTACTGGTCTGAGTTGTGTTATTCTCCCAATCATTGCCCAAGTGTTGGTTAGTAGACCAGAAATGGGGTGTCCTTTGGTCTGTAATCAGTTGAGGTACAAGGAGAATCTAGGTAAGAACACCAGGATCCTTTCTGTGAAAGGCCTGAGTCAACTGATGCTCTGAAATTGTGTACATATAGGCTGATGTTGATTGCAAATCATTTATAGTTCAGTAGTCTTAATAGTGCTATGGAAATACAGGATGAACTAATGTAGAACGAAAGTCTTCAATATTAGCGTTTTCAATCGCATATTTAATGGGACTGGAGTTGAGGTTGAATTGGGAAAAGGAGTGCTTTTTTCAACTGCTTATCTATATCTAAGAGTGGTACGGATCACTTGAGAAGACAGACATATTCCAGAGAAGATAAGGATACCTTTCTACTGGCTGTAGTTGGCAGAAGGTAATGAAGTAATGCAAGCTTCAAACCTGGTTTTAAATTGCTTTTAAACATCCGTTTCCTGTATGGCTGATATCTAGTGGGAGTTTGCTGTGGAGAGGTAAAAATCTTAGCACACTTAAATATGTGGAATTGTACAAGTTAATAATTAACTTGATATTAATCTCTAAATCTGTACCTAACAAGGCCTACGTAATTTGAGTTGTTTTATAAGTAATGTTCTAATATTGTGTTTGAGTTTGCAGATGGAAGCTTATCTTCAGAATTTAATGAACAATAATAGCATTATGGCTCTGAATATCTTTAATGAGCAGCTGTAATAAAGTTCTTAACCTTTTCAAGATGGCTGTGTGCCAAGTTTTAAGGTTAATAAAATAATTTGAGAGTAGCTATGAAACTCCCTCATTCATGTGGAAGACCATGCATTGTGTTCCTGCATATAGAATTGGGAAATAAGTCTAAGTTGTCTCAGGTCTAGCAATCTGGAAACATTATTGTTTTGGAAAGTTCAGCATGCTTAGCTGAGCGTATTTTGTGACTAGGGTTTCTAGGAAAATAAAGTGAACCTGTTGGAGCTGTAACTGAATGGGTCTGCTATCTAGGCTCGCTTTTGTGCACCATCCCCTAACCCACCCCCTCAAAGAAAAGTTTGTAAGGGAGAAAAACCTACCAAAGAAGTGGAGAATGGTTTACTGAACTAGCTTATAGCCTGGGAAAAAAAAAGGAAGTGTTCTTGTTGAGGACAGCTTAGAGAATGAAGTCCCTGGCTTGAGTGCTGTATTTGGTAGGCATAATAAAAACACTTTCCTGTGTTTTAATGAAGATCTTAACCTTATTTCTCTGAACCTACTTGGTTCAGACCATTCATAGGAGAGATGAAAAATCTCTAAAGATGAGAAGGAAATAAGGAAAACAGAATGTACAAGTATCAGAATATTACATCCAGTTCTGTAAACCTATTGCCAAGTTGCCTGAATTACTCCGGTTTAAAATAACTTTTCATACTTTGACTATATTCAGGGACTAAGTCTTCTAGTTTGTTAAGCTGTTTGCTTATTTTAATCTGGCCCTTAAAACCTGAAAAATCTGAATGCACAAACCCAGCTTAACTGCTAATATCTTCATATATTCCTGATAAAGTTAGTTTAGCATTTCATGCAGCACCTTGGCTTAGCCAAGAAATTCTGTTCTTATTTTGTACATTAGGCAGTTCCATATTAGTGTCCAAAAGCTTCCAGAAAAGCCTGCTATTGCTGACTTTAAAAACAATAGCAGTATCTGATTTAAGTACAGTGGTCCTTAAAAAATTTTCACCTGTACTTACCTATGCTTATGGCTTGCCAGCTACATAACCACAGCTGTTAGACTTTCTTTTTTTGTTTCAAATCCTTGAATAGGGTATACACTCCAAAAGATTGTGGGGCAAATGACTTGCCCAGAGCAGCTGAAGTGGTATGGAAGCTCTTCTAGAACCTTCTCCAGAAGAGACCTTTATCTGGTTGTTATGATGTGGTCATAGTAATATAATCTTATTTTAATCACTTGTGGATAGGTAATGTTTTTGAATAATATTATTTAAGTAGCACTTACCTAGATTTTCTTTAAACTCAAGTATTTTTCCTATTACCTTAGTATTCATAAGCTGCTTTTTTCTCCAGTCCATTCTCAAGTCTTCACATCACTTTAAATGTTAAATTTCTAGGTGACTTAAACCTTTCAGTCAAAATACTTTGTGAAGTTGATTTCTGTAACTTGAACCTTGAAAATCGCTTTGAAATACTCAATACTGATGAGTAACTGAGAGGACTTTCAGGCAGAAGCAAGAAAAAAGTAGACCTGGTATTTGGGCTTAGTTACTGGAGTTTTACATCACTCCCTCCAGGTGATTTGGTCATTGAGTGTTTCTGAGTTAGTGCTACAGAAGGAAGCTGTTGCTCAGGAAGGCTGAGATGTTCCTTGTAAGCTGTGCCCAGGTTGCCTCCTGTTGGAAGTTCAGCACACAGGTGTGGTGGCAAAGCGAAACTAACTCTAATTTCCCTTAATTAAACTCAAATGCATGTATGTAGTTAAGGTTTTCCATTTAATGTAGCAAGTACAGATTGTGCATTCTGCTAAATGCTGTGTTTGTTTAATATAACATCTATGGTTTTAATGACACTTATGAGTTACAGGTGGCCTTCTGTATTGCACTATAGCATGTGATGTACTTTAATGCTTGATTTTGAGCTTAGTGTATGCACCAGGTGAAGAGGTGGTTATCATCTAAGATGATAAACTTCTTAAATGCTTGACATAAACCCTGTTTAGCAGAGTAAACATTTTGTTAGCACTTCTCTCAAGTATTTACCAAAAAGTTACTGTTCCAAGTGTGTTTGAGCTCTGAGGTGATCTGAGATCATTCGTCCTTTATTGAAACTTAGACAAGTCTTCACTTCCTGTATCAACTGAAAGCACTTTCAGTTAAATTGTAGTAAATCTTTACTTCTAGATTGTGTGGGGAGTATTCTTCATCATCGTGGCACTGCTCTTCACTGTCTCTCTGTTTTTGTCAAAGTAAGTACATTTCAGCCTTTTTCTTAACCACTTAAACTGCATAGTTTCTGCTCCAACATTGAAATCAAGGGTGGCTTGCTTCGAGAGTTAAACCACTTCTTTTCTAAGCTATGTTTCTCTAACTAGAGCTGCATTTCTCATTGTAATATTATATGTTGAAACTGAGCAAAATGTGCTAAAACAGATTCAAAAAAGGACATGGTTCAGCTTGATTGACTGTATGCTGCTGAAAACTGTTCTGTTTCAGCAGAGAAATTAAGCATACATGTTAAGGAAGTTTAATTCAGGCTACAGAAGTATTCTAATTGCTTGAATGAATCTTAATGCATGTAGGTACTTCTTGGGCTGGGTAACAGGTGCTTAAATTCTTGCAGTAAATGATGTCTAATCCATTATGATGTGCATTACATTGTAATTGTTTCATGGTGTTGAAAGCAATATAGCCAGCTGCAAATCTGATGGATTTCAATAAAGACTGACACTAACTAGAGGTCTCAAATGTTGGTGTTTTTAATTTTTCAGACTGGGCAAATAAGCTCTATGACCCAAACTAGGGAAAACCTAAAATGCCAAGGAGGTGCAGAAATCAATATACCTTTGCATAGGACAAGTGCAATGAGTGTGATTAAAACAAAGCATGTGTCTATATAGATACGAAAAAGCAGTCAGTCTCTGGGCTTATTTCAGCTTTTTTTGAGCTGCCCTTTTAAATTAAACTGAAGACAAAGCTCTGGGAGAACTATGGTACTTAACCAATTTTTCTTAATTACTGCAGTTTGGACAAAGCTCTACATTCAGCTGGCTTCGATTCAGGATTTATAATTTTAGGAACTAATCTGACCAATCCATTGAATATGCTGTTACCTGTTCTTCAAACAGTAAGTAAAATAATTGGCGATATATGTATGTAAGGATGTTCTTCTCTTTTCTGGTAAGCTGTCAAAAGGCAAACTACACTTCTCCCCAGGTAATTAATTAAAATAAATTGTCTAGATGTGTGTTCTGTAAAAGCGAGGCAACATCCTTGTTAACAATCTTTTAGTTATTAGATACTGATATGAAAATCTTGGGTGGATGGAAGCCAGTTGCTGGAGGAAGGTGGTACTTGAAACTAACTTTCCTCTGAGAATACAGTGACAATGAAGAATGACATCACTTGTAGTTATCATGCACAGAATAAAAGCAACTTTCTTCCATGCCCTACCTACATTCTAGTTGTTTGTGTAATTGATAATTTATTACCCTTAAGTGAGCTAAACACATTTTTTCACTTTTTAATGTTTATTGTACCTTGAAAGATGTTAAAGTCTGTGCAGTTATGTATGTTATAGTAATGCATTAGTCTTTGAAACAAACCTACAGAAGAACAAACATCTGTTAACTTCAGTAGAGTTGAAAGGCAACAAGGCTACATACGTATTTGGCAATGAGTCATGGCTAAGCTAAGAAAAAGAAAATCCTTAATGTAAGAAGTGCTTTACTCTCCCCTAGTTGAGTTTTTCCATATTCTTGATATGATGGTTTGGCAAAATGCATTGCTTCCCATGGTTTTGAAAACTATTGAACACCTAAGCTTGCAGTTTACTGAGAAAAGTAGTGCTCAGCAGCAGTGTTATCTTGAGCTGTTATTAATGTAAATATAAAAATCAAGTTTTGTGTGCAAATATGTTCAGAAATATTCATAAATAGAATGCCTATACAGTCCTAAAATGATTGTTGCCACTGTGGACTTTCTTTTAAATGTGCTCTCAGAATGGAATTAAGTATTTTTTGGCCTAAAAATGTATAACACTTCAAAATTAAGGCAAGATTTAAATTAAGAAAAATGCTCAGTTGCTTTCCCAAACTAATGGTACAAGCTTTATTAGCAGCAAGCTATATTAGCTGTGTTTGGAGCCAGCTACGTAAAACCTTTAAATGGAAGCGCTCGTACTACCTCAGATGCTCTAAGTAGAAACCACTTATTGAGCTTTAAGTGGGGGAAGAGCCTGTTTTCTAATTTGAACATTTTCTTGTCTTTTTAATTGTGTTCTTGTTCTAGGTTTTTCCACTTGATTATATTCTTATTACAACTATTGTTATGTACTTTATCTTCACTTCAATGGCAGGGATTCGAAATATGGGTATATGGTTCTTCTGGATAAGGGTAAATATGATTTAAGTGTTTTGTCTATCATACTCAGTAAGATGTCTAACAAATCTGTGATATTGAATATATTTATTAAATAGTCATTATGTACTGCTTCATAAATACTGGATGTTGCAAATAGCATTGTCTATATGTTTGAGTGTTAGAAGCTATTGTACAATTTTCACTGTGTATGAAAGGTGTTTGTTTTGCTAAGTTACCAGACCAAAACTGATGTTTCAGTTTAATACAGTCAGCTGACTCTTTCAAGTGTTTAATCAGTGGCACTTTGGCTTCTGACTTTTGTAAGTTAAAGCCATGATTCTGATATACTGGAAGTATTAATGAATTTTATGGTCAGAATCTGAAATGTGCATGCAGTCAGTAGTGCTTGACTTGTGGTTCAGGTGGCAAGCAAGTTTGTTTAACTTGATGAGAGAAAAAAAGCACAGTGATGGTACGACATATCTAAATGATGCAAATAATACATTACTGTGTTTGAAAAAGCAACTTTGTATCCAACAGTATGCCATTCATGCCTATGATGCTTGGTTAAATATTTTCCTGCTTCTGTGTGTACTTCCCCTTTAAGACTGTCACTCTTTCATGTGGTGACACCACAAAACTGTCCATAGTGACCCTTAGTCCTTACAGTGAGTTGTGAGATTGGCTGTTGATTTTGGTCTTCCTTTTTTTACCCCTCAGCTGGCAGCATCTTTACCCTAATACGGTATTCCAGCTGAGCCCTTGGGGATTACAGCATAGAGTGGTATCTATAGGGTAACAGCAGGTGATTATATTATTCCCTGCAGAGTAAAGTGGAAAAGATGCTACCATATGGTGGGCAAGTTTTCTCAGAGCCTGGGAATACTCTCTTGTAACTCCCTCCTCTGTTTCTAGATCTCAGTAGAGGTGTGGTGATAGATGACACCACACCTTGACTGGAGGCACAGTTTGTTATCAGTGATAGCCAACACTATTTAAATCTTGCTACTAACTGCTGGTTTATAAATGTTCTGGGTCATTAATACAAACAACAATTTGGTTCAATAGGTGTGCTCTGAAATTCAGGTAAATACACCTGAAAACCTTCTTGGACTCATTGGAATTAAGTTGCCAGAGGATAATTTTAGCAGCCTCCCACTTCTGTCAGTAGAATTAAAGCTGTTACTTGAATTAAGAGGATTTAAAATGTCTTCAGAAAAAAAACCCCATTATGTTAATATTTGTATGTTTTCTGGTTTTTAGCTTTATAAAATCAGGCGAGGAAAAACTCGACCTCAAGCACTCCTGTTTCTCTGTATGATACTTCTGTTGATAGTTCTTCATACAAGTTACATGATCTACAGTCTTGCCCCTCAGTATGTAATGTATGGAAGCCAAAAATACTTGGTACAGGTAAGATGTAATGCCTTTTTTTAAAAAACAAACAAACAAAAAAAAACCCAAAAACAAAAAAAAAAAAAAACCCAACAAATTAATCTTACCTTCTGTATGAAAAATTTACTGTTTACAGTGACTTTTAAAGCCAGGCCTGTTCTCAGTTTTGAAGACTCTTTTGTAGCCAGTTTTTTTAACTACTAGTAGGTCTCTTCATGATACACAAGCCAGAGACTGGTTGTACTATATGTAAAACAACTTAATTCCTGGATCATCTTCAGACAATATAGAACTTTGAATATTGCTTTACTACTCTTGATAAGACAGCTTCTAGCTTCCACTAGATTTTGTACTGGTATGCTTAGGTTGCTGAGTGACTGAAGGAGGGTTAGTTTTAGTGTATAGGGCTGTCTGTAGACTGACAGCAATGTTCTTGTTCCACAGTTGATAGCTTTTATGTGCGTATTTGTGAGAAATGACAAAGATAACTTGGTGCAGTAAAGGATAATAATCAGAATGAAGCTGAGTAGGTGCTAATTAATCCTATTTCAGACACTTTGGACTCTCCAACTTCATGAAACTCATTGCAGTTCTTGTTCTATAAAATCTTCTACAAAATTAAGTAGTTAACATTAGTCTCTGCTTTTGTTACTGCACTTTTGTGTACTTTAATGTTTTGGTTTTTTTAGTGTCTTTCACCTTCTGCACCTGAAGGCTTTAATTTTTGTATTTCATCTTAGTTTGAGTGGAAGCCTGCATGTTTATGGGGAAGTTCAAAATTACACATCATGAGCATCTTGAAGGGTTTTATGGACAGCGCTTTACCAAGATCTGGGATCCTACAGGCATAGGCTTTATTAGATCTGATCTTGTAAATGAAGACAACGAGCTGGGCCATGGTGACTCATATTCAGGCACAACAAAGTCCAGATCTCTTGGTGTGCTGTTAGGGGTTTAAGTAGAGGTTTTACAAAGACAAAACAATTGAGCCAGAGTGGTTGGGAGAAGGGATTTAAATGAAACTGAAGACACTGGGTACTGCTTTGAGCATTTGGAATACTTCAGTTAGTTTTCCAGAAGGCTGCTCCTCTGAGAGGACGACACACTGCTTTAAAAAACACGAATCACCCACCAACCTGCTTTAGCTGAAAATATTTAGTAAAATGTGTAACTTATCACTATCAATTCTTTCAGTTTAAACCACTGTAGGGGGCTTGAATATTTGGTATTTAGGAAGTTTAATGAATTTTTATTAGATTTTGTGCTAGATATAACTAATACAAAAATAAACATGCTTAGGCTCAACTTGTCAGAGTTAGGGTAGTAGCAGCAAGAAACTAAGCTGAAAATCAGTTTAGGAAAGCAGTTTGCTTCTATGGTAAGTTTACATAGAACTCTTGACATGATTACTTACTGTGTATGTAGCCTAGAACATATAGCCTAGAACGTATAGCTATATCTGAATTATTTATGAGCTCAAGTCCCTGCAAAATGCAGTTTGTTTGGGTTTTTTAATATTGTAGACTGATTGTATGTCTCTAACTACAGTGCAGAACCATTATGGGTAGAAGGGTGGGAAGGACAATTTCATTAAGGCTTCTATCAAGCTAGTCTTTAAGCCTTTCAGTGACCTGAGAAAAGAATCCTTCATGATAAATCTTGCAGATAACATGAAAGGTTGAAGAGAAAAGCAAGTAAGACTGTGGTGAGCAGTTTGTCTTGCTTTATGAAGAAAATGACAATGTTTCTGTTAAATAAAATGTGTGTATATTGAGAGGGACAGAAGGATTGGGACTTAAACAGTTAACATGCAAGTATTTGTTATGACAAATAGTATCTGAACATAGATACATAGTTTGTAATGAAAAGTGTCAAGAGAATGGAGCACAGCAATAGGGAGGCTCTTATGTCATTCAAACAGCTATTTGAAATACAATCCTGGTCAGCACACTACAAGAAGGATTAGCTGGAATGGTTGAGTAGAGCTACAACTTTTCATTTAAAGGATAAAAAAGATAGCCATCCTGGGTCTTTAGCTTCTTACATCCCGTTTCAAAGAGCTGTGTTTAAAGTACATAAAGTAACTTGGGCAGAAATTGGTTTTATTTTTAAAATAACATGAAGCATAAAGTGTATGCTGGTAAACTACATCTGGACTTCTCTGGCATACCAAGTAAATACGTTTTCAGACAATATCCTCTGAAAGAATCTTTCAGAATGTACCAGACACGTTTTCTGTGTCTGACTACCCTGATAACTGCATGTTAAATATTTGTGTATTGAAACGAGAAGAGATGATAGCTGGGAATGAGGAGTGACAGATTTTTCTGTGGATGTTAGCAATGGAGAGGTTCTTAAGAGTTATGAACTGGTTATTATGGAACTGAGGTGTGGCCAGGAACATACACAGGCACTGGGCAAGTGAAATACATTTTGTGCATATGGCAAACTTCCTGGTGATGGAAACTGTATGCACCAGTTTGTTTGAACAGTCGAGATTTTCATTGTTGACACACACCACAGTCAATTCCATCATTTAAAGTAGCACCACTGGTAACCAACACTGTACATAACCAAGCAATAAAGAAACAATATTTCAAGTCAGCTTAGTGGATGAGTGGGCTGATAAACACGTATTGCAGAATCTGGTGGCTCACAAAAAGACAGCGTATAAAAGGAGAACTTCCTCCTTTTCTTTGCTCTACAGTAATTCCCAATCTAGTAACTTGTCAAACTAATTTGTAACCAAAATCTACAGTAGTGCATTAGACAGGTTAGAATTCTGTTTGAATCTTGAATTGTTTTCTTTGGAGACTTACTCTTGATGAGACCTTTTAACTTTGAAGTGCCGTCAACTTTTCCTGATAATTGAATATGCGTAGAAAAATGGAGCTCCTGTGAGGCAATTGATGTTAGCTAGACCTGGGTTACTTGCTTTATTTAACTGTTTGACTGTTGGGGTGTTCAAAGCATGTGTCCCCAGTTAATAGTGTCTTCCGCTATGATGTCTGTAGGAAACTTCTGAAAGTTTCTTTTAGATACATTGCTGTTATCAGCTGAGGCCCTGTGTAGGGCTTTGGTCAATTTGCATAGCTCTGAGGAACGCTTGGTTTCATCTCTTAAGACAGCCTTTGTAACATCTGCTAAACAGCCATGAGTCTCTTTATAGGCTTTCACAAAGGTAGAGTTCTGTCCACATCCAGGCCTTCTTCTCAGCTTTGTAGCAAACCCATAACTTTGCCTGTACTTGAAGTGTAATTGCTATTTCTGTTCAATGAGGGCAAGTTTTCTTCCATTTTTCTGAAAGACAGACCACTGCTTGCTGATGTTTCTACCTGGCGGACTTGTAAGAGTTGCCTGGCTTAGACAGGAATTAAGGCCAGCATTTGCCATAGGTGACACTGATACTTTTCCCTGGTTGAGGGCTGGAGCAGAAGCAGTCACTTTTTTCTTCCTCAGTCTTCACATAGATAATTTGGAGGAGTGGAGCTAAGCTCCAGGACACTCAGTGTCTCCGTGGTCATCAGCAGGAATCCAGAAGGATCCGTTTCCCAAGTGCACAAAGAGATCGTTAAGTTCTTGATCCTGAACATAAGCAGGAACAAATTATGTAAGTGTAATAGGCTGTAACCTAACGCTTTATATGATAGCTTGCTATTTCCTGAAGTTTCCAGAGTGTCAGCTCTTGAAGTGCACACACTGAGTTACTGTACTTGGTTTTGTCTCCTGCTTGTCCTTGAGGCATCCTGCTTTCAGCTTTGGACTGGATGTGACAAATGGAACACTAAAGTTTTACTCTGACAATACTCAATACTAAAAAAGTCTGAGACTTGCGCCCTCTGCTGCATAATGCTAGGTAAATTTTTTTGAGGAATTGTTCTGTAGACACATCTCTGCTGTCACTTACGCATCTCTGCCATTAATGCTGTTACCTCAGCACTTTAGTGTTAGCATGCATACACTTGAGGTTGAGCCCCTTTTGCCGTGCAGGGCATGGAAAAAATGGCTGGACATGGAAAAGTTCTCATACCTTTTCTGGTAAATCAGCACAACTTCGGTGCCTCTGAAATGCCTGAATACTAATACATGCAGCAGGGGAAACAAAGGTGGAGTTAGAAGTTTACATGCAGTTGCAGGTCTGCAGTCTCACTGGGATCAGAAATGTGGTGCCATGGCTAGTTGTGGGCTCTGTAAGAGGGACAGGCTAGGATGGTTAATAGGGAGAGTTGACCGTTATATGAGGGAGCACTGGGAATGCACAGAGTTTTGCCTTTGGATGGATAAGCCAACTAAGTGCTTTTGGGTTAGGATTAGAGGGCAGATCAGCATGGGTGATACTGTCTGCTAGAGGCTGCCTGATCAGGAGGAATTAGAAGATGATCCCTTAAGACACTTGTAAGTAACTTCATGTTCAGTCCCTGGTCATCATAGGAGGCTTGAGCCACCCAGGTATCTACTGGAAAAGCAACACTGTTGAGCACAAGCAATCCAGGAGACTTCTGGGGTGCACTGCTGAGAACTTCCTGACACAAGCAATTGAGGAGCTGAAATAGGGAGATGCTGTCTTGGATCTGGTGCTGAAAACAGGGAAGAAGTGATCAAGGGCAGTCTTGGCTGCAGTGAGCATGAGATGGTGAAAGTTCATGATCCTAAGAAGACAGAACAGGACAAATACTAGGATCGCAACCCTGGACTCAGGAGAGCAGATTTTGGCCTGTTCAGGAACCTTCTTGGAAGAGTTCTAGCATGTAGAAACCAATTCTGTGCTGGCAATCGTGTGATTTTTTTTTTCTTTAATTTCTTTCACCGGATGAAGTGATGCTGAACTCTTGCTGAGTCTTACAACAAATATTGTTAGTTTTTAGTTAATCCTTTAGTATAAGTAATAACTTAATCATAGAATCATAGAGTGGTTTAGGTTGGAAGGGACCTTAAAGATCACCTAGTTCCAACCCCCTCGCCATGGACAAGGACACCTCCCACTAGACCAGATTGTTCAAAGCCCCATCCAACCTGGCCTTGAACAATTCTGGGGATGGGGCCTCCAGAGCTTCCCTGGGCAACCTGTTCTAGTGCCTCACTACTATCATAGTAAAAAAATTTCTTCCTGAGATCTAATCTAAATCTACCCTCTTCTAGTTTGAAACCATTGCCCCTCGTCCTATCACTACATGCCTTTGTAATAAATCCCTCTCCCTTATTTCTTTTCTGTGTGAGTTAGCTTTGTGTAAGACTTTTGCTTTGTTTAATACTTGTGTAGTTAGCTTTGTGTAGTATTACTTATATATTAAAGAATATTAAATTTGAATGTCAGAAATTCTAGCTATGTAAAAAAGCTTTTCAACTGATAGAGTTAATGAGAATACCATTCCTCTTAGCATGGCAAATGTGGTTCTAATTTTTATTAGGAAGGGTTAATACCATTAAATGCTTTATTTTATATCCCTGTTTTGGAATACACGTTTCACTTTTTCACATCTGTTTTGTGAAAAGGTAGAAAACTTTCAGTGAACCTTTACAAGGTTCTACCTTGTGTAGGAGAGAAGAGAGGATTGCTAGAGAATGAGAGGCTGGTTTTATGACTTTAATGTACACCTCAGTGCCTTGAGCTTGTGGAAAAGAGAGTTGAATCCAGCTAGGTCAGAAGTCTTAAATTACAGGAGTGTTCATGGAGAAAGTGATATCAGACCTGGAAAAAAGCATAGGTATTATCAAAGGAAACCTGCAGGTCTAGCTTATTGTTGCATGTTGTATTTTAAATTCCTACTCATTTAAAATCAAAATGAGTAAAGATAAGAAAAAAAACTTGAAATGGCAAGATTCTGATTGTTCTGTGCTTTTTGTATGCCCCTATATAATTGTACAATGTATAATGCTGTTCTTTTGAAAGAAGCACTGTCTGTGACTGAGCAGTGTAAGCTGTGATGGTGACAGCCAGCTGAAATACCTCCTGGAGCTGGACCACTGCTAAATGTACACTGAATAAGTCAAATTTAATGTCTTCTGTTCTTATCCTATTGTTTCTATCTACATGTCCTCTTACTTTCGATTCCACTTTAGTTTCTGATTCCTATGCCTTACCATACTCCTTTTGGATCAATTTTTTCTAAGGCGATAATGTTCTCCACACTTCCGTGTGTTTGCGTGAAATAGTTAACTTCATACAAACTGCTGCTTTTTAGGATAGGCAGTTGTTTTTCTTGAATGTTCAGAGTGAAAGCTGATTTTACTTAATATTGATAAACTTTCTCAGTCAAGTTGTCAGAGAAATACTTATTTTTATGTGCTAGCTTGTACTGCTTTCTGGTAGGTTTTAAGGGGCATGTTTTCTTCAGCCTGAATGAGAAAAGGTGTTGACCCTTACTGATTTCTTTAGAGGACTTCCTGTTTAGGTAATCGTGAGGGTGAAAGTAAATACAATAGAGATGAAAACTTGGGAAGTGAGTGTATGAAGAAATCAATGTAGTACAAAGGATTTGTATTGGACCCTGCTAAAATTATTCATTGATTACTTAAAAGGAAGTGTGGTAAATAAAGAGTTCATGTAGTCTCTGAAAGGGTCTGTTTTCCAAAGACTGGAGACATTTAAACAGAAATATTTAGTTTTCAATAGTCCGCTTCAGCATAATTTGTCCTCCTCCACTCTGGCTGTCTAAGTACACTGTGTGCTATCATCTGGCTTTTAGACCAGAAGTAAACTGTATTTGGTATCATTACGCAAGCCTAACATTTCCATGGTGTCTTCATCACCAAAGTTGAATTCCAAATTCAATTTATGCGCAGTTAAAAGGCTTAATTTCAGAGGTGAAGCTTGTTTTTCATGAGTCTTCAAAAAGAACACAAACTATTAATTTTTTCTAAATCAAACCATATTTAGAAATGTTCATGTTGTACCACTTGTAGCTTACTCTGCATATACTGTTCAAAAACAGTCTTAATCCTTTTGAATATTGTAAGAGATTTGTCAAAGCATTTTTTATAGAATTAACTTATTGGGAGATGTGTTTGTTTCGGGGACTGTCATTGTGTACAGAAGAACATTGCTGGTAGACTAGTGTACTAATTTTCCATATTATAATGCAGAGTAATAAGACAATTGATGGCCAGCCAAGGAATGTGACAACATTTATATCTAAAGACTGCGACGCAGATGCACCTGAAGGTAAGATTAATTTCTTTTATTTCCTATGTTATATGTGGATGTCCAGCTGTAACAAGCAGCTCGGTCTCTTCATGGCTTTGATTTGCTTTGGTCTAATATGAAGCTTTGATGCATAACTATGTCCAGAAAACAGCTTGCTTACTGCTTATTTAATTCATTTGAAGAAATAACTATTTTTAGTAGCAACAGCATGTAACAATGCATTCCAGTTAACTTTAAAATCTCCCATTTGCTTTAACACGTATGTAGAAGACCTTAAGTATAAACCTAGGTGGTGAATAGTTTAGTGTCTGAAGTGTCACTTCAGGGTATATGTTTATCATACAAACATGCAACGAAGTATTCTATTAAATTTCACAATGTACTCAGGAAGACTAAGATCTGAACTCCTCAGTGCAACTTTACAGGTAAGAGTTCTGCAATTCTGCAATGATACCAGTGGAACTTGACATCTTAGGCTATTTTCCTGTAGTCCTTTTACTCTTAATTTGTCATTCTCTGTAACATCCAGTATAACTCTTGCTCATCTGTGTTATTGACCATCCCTTTTTGACCAGTTATTTGGGCAGATGATGTATTGTGGATATTCTGGAGCTATGAGTAGTGACTAGCAAGCAGATGCATAGTTGTGGACCTTTCCTTGACTTTCCATCTATGTAGGACTTAATGTTGAATTTTTTTGAGAGAATAGTAATGTTTTATTTAGTCTTTATTCCTCTGTGAAACTTGACTAAAGCTGGGAATGAGTTTTAGCCTGGTTTAATTAAAAAACAAAAAAAAACCCAAAACCAGGCTAACTGAAATCATGCTGGATTTTTTTAGTGTTGTCTTTCCCCTTCCTTTCCCTCTGCATATAAACAATTTTTACATAGCTTGAATTGCACTAGCCATTGCAATACTGGTACTGCTGTTTAAGGTCACCATCAACTTTATTGATTGCTTTAGTCTCTTGTTTAAAAAAATTGATCTCAGCAAAGGATTTATGGCCTTTGGAATGGTCCAGATCTTTTCAGGCTGAAGCTGTCAATTGTCCTCACTCTGGCGAACTTTCAGCTCCTCTGTATGCATTTATATACTTACAAAAACGCTTAACAGTGTTTGTTAATTGATAGAAAAGATATAGCTGTCTTGTATTTTCATCTTATTGTCAGTATTCTGTAACTACGGAATTCTGATGATGCTTCTAGAAGATGTTAGCAGCTCCTCAGGTTTTCTTCCTGCTTGTGTTATTGGGAAAGGTAATACTTAAACATTTTTTGTGCTAGCAGAGGTAACTGGAGCATTAGTTCTTTGTTCCCAGTCTATCAAGCTGTGGTCTCTTTTGCAAGGTGGTTCCCTTGTGTTCAAACTCATCTTCAAATTTAGTATGTAGGTGTTAGTCTTATTGCTGGTGGCTCATATTGTTTCCCAAGGTGGGTGGATTTTTCTCCTGTCTCCCCCATACTTCAAATAAATCATTCATTCACCTGTATTTTTGATGGCTATCTTTAGACTTAATGCAGTTTTAAGTGGTTTGATGTTTTGACAAATATAATTGTTCAATTCATATTTAAGCTGCCATATTTTTGTGATTAAAAATAGGAACTCTTTTGTGGTGGAGTTTAGAAGAGCAAAATCTGTCATCTTTCAAAATGAGATTTTTTGGGGGGGGCAGGTTGTACGGATCTATTACTTGTAAACAGCTTCCCAGCTTGGCTAGTATTTGCTGGGAGAAGAATATACTCGCTGGCGTCAAAAAAGCTCATTAGTCCTGACTTTTCTGGGAGAAATTCAAATAGCCTAATTTCCTCAGACTTTGTTGCTTAATCATGGGAACTGGGGTTGGACTGAAAAAACTTCATGAATTCCACCTATTCTTGATGATGATTTTTTGAGTACTTTAAATACTCTGTATGATTTTTTTTATAACTTGCTGTGATTGATGGAAACAATATATCTGATGCTTAAAACTAGTGTTCTGATGTGCTGAACACAAGAGTTGGCCTGTGTTAATGATGGTTTTGGTTTGCCATCATTAACGTGTTGTTGCACTGGGTATCTTTGAGTCATGTTCTCCTTCCTTAATAGGAAGAAGGAGAAGAAGATATTGATATGCTGTCCTATGCTAGCCCAGTGTAATTAGAAGATGGATGGATATTTCTTAAATGTGAATCTTAATGTGATCAAAAGGCTATAGTGGAGTTCCGTTAACTACAGATACGGTCAGGGCATTGAAGTGTTTTTATAAATGAAAGAAAAGTTTCTTTTGTAATACTCAACTAAAAGAAAATAAAGTTGCGTTACTGAAAACACTTTATTCACTGTTTCATCCAGTCATTTTTAGAAAGTGGAGATGTAATGCTTGCCTTGGAAAACCTGCCGTTTTTAATACCTGATAATGAAAACTAATGAAAATAACTATTGTAGATGCTACTTTTATGCTCTGTGATCAGATAGAACTTTAGACAAGTGAGACTGACTTCAAGAGTAGGAACTAGATTTTTAAATACAATTCCTCTTGCTTTTAAGGATACTAAACACAGAGCAAAAATAGATGCAACTAACTTCAAGTTAAGATAAAGGTTGGCCAAGCACTTGTAGTTTTTGACTTCTCTGGTACTAGAGTTTTATCTTATGTAAACCACTGAACTGGAACTAAATACGAATATTGATTTGTCCTCTCAGCACTTTATTTTGTTTTATTTAAACTGAATTAATTCTAATAGGTGTTTTTCCTTAAATGTAAAACAAACTGTGACCTTTTAATGGCTGTGCTGATAGATAAGCTTATAGCAATCTGCTCTGTCTTATTCAATACTCAGATATTGTAGATAATATCTCTACTTACTGTAACTAAGTACATTTTTCTTTCTGAGATGGCAGGAGAGACCTGATCTGATCTTTTAGCAACTAATAATATCAAAAACTTCAATATTGTTAGAACTTCAGGTTTAATGGGCAGTGTTTTCTATAGATGTGTTTCAAACTAGTGTTTGGCTTGATGAAAAGGACAATTACACTTTCTGGAGAAATATAAGGCAGTTAAAATACAGTCTTATAAAAACTACATTCTTAAGTATGGTTAAATATATAATTTGTGGGGTTTTAGCATTGTTTTGTCTGCTTTCATGCAGCAAAGCTTGTCTCTATTGATTCCTGGTATGCAGGAGTTGAATCTGCTTTATACCAGAAAGGCCATAATGTCATAACTACATGAAACAGAACAGAAGCCAAAAAGCAATAGAACAGGCTACATCTTTTAACTCAAAGTACTTTTCCTTAGTTACATTTAAACATCTTGCACAAAAGGCTTGCGTTCTGGTTAACATAGACTTTTTTAAAGCTCTTTAAAATAGTCTTTGGAGTAGCAAATTTAATATATTTGTTATAAGCAAAACAAGTGTTAGATTTCAGTGTTTGATACAGTTGGGCAAAGACCTTATTTCAGCTGAGCGTGAGGTCAAGCAAAGGAGTTTAATCATGTGATTAAGACTCTTGCAGCTGAACTAATGCATTGAAAATGTGGTATAGGTTTAGCTAAACAGGTTAATGAGATTTAATGTAAGTGAGCAATGACTTAGCTGTAAGCCTGTACACAAGACTTTTCCCAACCTTAATTATGAGATCTGATAAACACTATCTGCCTCTTTCTAGATCAGAAAACCATGAAAGCTGTTTTTAAGCATCATTCACTTTAAATCCATAATATGCTATGAATCTCCCTTAGATTCTGGCATTTCCTTAATTGGGGAAGTGAGCCTTACCCGAGGCCTGCTAAATGCTGGGTGCAGTCTATCTGCTGGGCCTTTTGCATAGATCTGCACTGACTAACCGTGTAAAGTGGGGAAGAAAAAAGGTTATTTCCTTTTCTAAGGCTTTGAACTGAGCAGGAATTACTGTGCTAATTAGATCTGTGTCTTCTTACAGGATTCTTGGCAGCTGGAATTCAACAAGTGCAAGACCTCAGACTTTATTTTAGTCTGAATAAAGACTAGATAGAGACATTACTCAAGCTGGAAAGGAACCCCAAATATGAATGCCAAAACAGGAGCATATTCTTTGTTTCTCCTTCAGAGAAATCCAGGAGGCGTGCAAAGTGAAAGCAGAAGCAAGTTGCTCAGAACCTTCAATATTAATAATTTTGTATTCAGTATCTTATGACCCTAGATTACCACTTCCAAAGGCTTGTTTTAAATGAATTAATTTCCAAAGTTATAAAATGTTTCACAAAAAGCATAAATGAGGTTTTTTGTGAGGAATTTATCCGTTTTCCTGTTAATTTACTGAATGACATTAATAGTACTTTACCCTGAATCTCTACTTATACCTAACACTTTTGAAGTCCTCTATAATCATGAGAACTCTAAATAAGCATGATGGTGCATGTTTGACTGCAGAAAGCCCTATTTGGCAGCTGTAAGCAGTATGAGTAGCTAAGAGTGCCTTAAATCTTTTTCTACAGTACATTGTTTGTGGATGTGCAGTTGTAGTTACATCAATTCCTACACTTCTTTCTGGACCCCACCACTGTGGACAGATATGACCTGCTCTGAACTACCCTTCTCTCTCCAAGAGATTGTACCTGGAGAGGGAAGAGGCTGCGTTTACTAATACTCTGAAATGTTAAATGGAGTTTAGCAGTACAGCAATTGCATATTCACTTCTTCGATTAACATCCTATTTCTGTTGCCTGTTGGATTTAAGCCCAACGGTAAAGTGAGGTGCTCTGATGTTACCAGTACTAAGAACCCCTTTGAGTAAGAAACCTACCAACACTTTGTCTGCAAAATGATCCCTTCTTACCCAAAGAAGGCGTTGTATTTGGCCTCTGTAAGTAGCAATGCCACCAAATTTTATCACTGAGAAACATTAATTAAACATGTATTGGAAATATTTTCAGTGAAATGTTGGGAGCTGCTGATTTGTGTAATCAAATCATCTTTTTATCTTGGTACAGACAGCTGATGAATTCCCTACATAATATGCTCGAGAACAGCCATGCAGAAAACTTAAACAGCAACCTGTAACTACAGCTGGTGAAGCTACATACAGGTGTTTCATGTCCATCTACTAATATGGCTTGCCCAATAGAATTAGAAAAGATCAATTCATGAAGATGGTATCTTTCACTGCCTAAGATGTGTCCTGCAGCTTGGTTGGATGAATGACAGTAGACTGGGCAAATCCTATCTGAACTGTGAGAGCAACCTGACTGGATTACAGTCAAATGTATCATAAATTATGTGTCTGAAAAAGGCAAAAGATGGGAAAGGATGGGAAAGAAGCCATTGTTTTCAGAGCATCATTAATGAGAAAATCACTAATTCACATCCAACTTATTTAAACGAATTTGGCATTGGGTCTTTTGATTCTTTAATGATAGTTATAACTGGTTTTGTTCCCCAGAGAATAAGCAAGGCATTCCAGCACTGAAAGTTGCCCTACTTTGTCAAATGCTTCTTTGAGTGTTAGCTGGCTATAAATACTTCCTTCTACAGACAGAATATGAGGTGCTCTGTTTAAGGATATTAAGAGGTCAAGATCATTCTGTTAAAATACTTTCTTTCTCCCTGTCCTCCAAATTCTTTTCCATGTAACATGATCTTAGGATGGGGAAAACAATGAATCTTTCTCACACAGGACAGACATCCTTCTTAAGTGGTCAACTAAAGACAGTATGAGGCAAGTAGAAAGGATATGACAAGAATGTGGTTAATATAGAAGGTCAGGTGGTGTAATGTAGTTTCAAGGAGACGTCTGAACTAGTGTAAGTTTAAGCTTGTACCAAACTGATACTGGAAAATGTGGTAGGTAGCTAATGGAAAGTGTTTTGGTTAGAATGAAAATAATAGATTATGCTGTCCATTGACTGCTTGCTTTCTGGAATCTTGTGTTCATGTTCATCATGTTTGAAGGTTATCAATAGTTATGTCTTTAAAACAAGAATTGTTTGCCTTTAGTTACTTAAGTTGTTCAAGGGAGACTCAGAAAACACTTCTTGCAGAAGTTCAAATTTAAGTCAGTGATTTAAAGGCAAGGAATAGCAATTATATGGCTTGTGTCCAAACACACCTGGCCAGTGTTTGTAATTAAACTAAATTGTACATAGTGTTTCAAAAGGTATCTAGTTTCAACAGAAACACAGAGAACACTTCCTTCTGCAGGTTGATCCAATAGTTTATTGCTTCCCTGTAGAAAAAGGACGTTATCTCTGGAATTAACATGGCTTCAGATTTTAGTTGTTGGTTAATGCTGTACCTTTTCACTATACACATGGTCTTGTAGCATTAGTATTTTCTTTACTTGAAGGTATTAAACCTTAAAATCGAGTCATCCTTTAAACTTATGAGATTAACAGGTTTAGCTCTCTGAATCTCATTAAATGGTTTTCCTCTAGTTTTTAGTACATGCAAATCTTCGCACCCTCACAGATTCTATGTAACCAAACTAAAATAGAAACCTTATAGGTGGATGCAGTTTTCCTTTGTAATACCATAGCTGTGCTAGCATGAGCTCCAAATCTGAAATGGTAAAAAGAGGACAGATAGGCTCTTTGAATGTATAGAGGGAAGTGGTGAGAACTCTTGCCTAGGTTTAGCTAAAGCTTGTCTATGCTTGCTTGTTTGTAACATTGTAGTACCCTCTTTCTGCAACTCAGTCCTGCATTTCCTGTTCATAAATGCCACCAGTCCTGCATTTCCTGTTCATAAATGCCACTTTGTTTAAATTTGTTGGAAAAAAGTCGTGTGACCCATATGGCTCAACAGGGCTTTGTTCTCATTATTTACCATTCATAAACTTTGGCTAGTGACTTTTTTCTTCTCCTTTCAGCAAAAAATCTTGAAGGATCTTACTGGAAGCCTCCTTATGCTATGAAGTCCTGCAAGCACTGATGGGACTTGCAGATTCTTGAGCCATTTAATGTAGACATTTATAGTGTGCAATTATCATTAAGAAGTTGTAGGACTGCTGCAATGTATGGCAAAATAACTGCAAATAGCTATTGGTTATCCAGACTTGTAATTTTGTTACAAAATCACATCTGACTATTTGTTATAAAACCAGACTGATTCATGTTGATTACATAATTTTCTGACTGTCTAGGTTTATATCAGGTTGGGTTTAATTTGCAGATATGCAATATGAGGTATCAGGTGCAACTTATCTGTAGCTTGAGTTGCTGAAAAAAAGCAGAGTTTGTCTTCTAAATGATAGCTTGTCCTAAATAGTTTCTCCAGGGTCCTCACTAGTCCCTGATTTCCAAGGTCCTGGCTCCTCCTTAGCCTGGTAAATCTTTTTCTTTGGCAGGATTAGATTCCAAACCTACAGAGCAGCTCTTATTGAATAAGATAGGTTTTTGGACTAGACGTTATCCAGCTAGACTTTTGGTTTCTACAAGTCTCTTTTAGGTGCCATCTCACTACCACTTCCAGCCAAGAAAAACACAAAAAAATTCCAAAATAAACAACTGGGACAAAACAGCAGGCAGCTTTTTGTGCTTGCATGTTAGACTTATATTTAAAAAGATTGTGGATAGCTGCAAACTATTGTTTAACATCTGATTTGATACTTATGCTTCTGTAGTGCACCGTAGCCCTTCAAAGTGCTGTCAGCTTGGAATGTTGGAAACTTAGTGATTCACATGTCTTTAAATGGGGAGCTGTTGTAGCTACATACAACCAGTTGGGAAATGTTTTCAGATCCTTGCTATGTGTGAATGAACCAATTCCAGTATTAGGTTTCCCAACATGCCTTTCAGTCTGATAAGGGATCAAAGGTGTAAATTTGTTAAAGTTAACCTTAAGTGGTGCTGAAGCTCTATAATACGTGCATTATTGTGAAAGCTGAAAGAGTGACAACTTGAAGGTTTAAGCAGTTTTTGGAAAAAGCCAGCTGAGGGAAAGAGGTAACTGGTGTGGGATGTCACAAACTAGAAATTGTAAAATCTTTGTATAGCAGATTTTTTTTTTCCTAAGCTAGTGAAACCAGAGAAGCAGCAGCAGAGGTGCTGAGTTGTGATGTACAAAGACAGACTCAACAGCTGAATTAGGCTAGTATTAATTTTGTGTCTGTATATATGTCACAGCAGAGAAGAATATGGAATAACTGGAGATGCGCTTAAATAGAATATGCAAAAAACCACTTTTGTAGAAACTGCTGAGTAACAGGCAGCTAAGAACGTAATCATTTTTGCTCTCTTTAGCCAACAAGAAAAGAAAGAAATACTGCATTTGTGGCTGGGGGCAGCTGTTAATGCCTCTCCATGAATCTGTTTCCAGAGAAACCTGTGAAAGTGATGCATGAAATGCAATCTTAAACTTTTGTGGAAATTGGAAGTCCTGGAGTGACCTTAGAGAAATATGGATGTAGATGTTAAGTTGTGAGATGATAGGTACAAGAGCAAAGGGGAAACTTTTAATTACAAAACTTCTGATATAACTGCCAATATCTGAAGACTCCTGAAGCTTGTTTTGTCTTGTCCATCTGAACAGTTTGGTCTGTGACCAAAGCAAGAACCAGAAACAAGTCCATGTTCTGTCTCTTGATGTTTCAATCTTTAGCAGAGTATTTCTTTTGAAATGTTATTACTTGCTGCTTATTTCCACTGGTTTGTTTGAATTTTTTTATTAAATGGGAAAACCAGTAAATGTGTCTCAGGATTGCTTACAGTACTGTAGCACTTGTTCTCTCTGGTCAAAGGGGATTCTGATCACTCAACAGGTATTTATGCTAGAAGTAGAAGTGTTGCTGTTTCTTGAGAGGAAAAATTAATTGGACGTTACGCAGTGATGAATATGGCTGTATGGGTCTTAAACCATTAGATGTTACTTGGTTTCTTACCTAGTTGAAGTGTCATGTTTTGTGGCCATTAACTTCCTTGCATGGTGTTTTTGTATGGGCAAAGATACTTGACTTTTTTGGTCAGTTTGATTACTATAAATTGACTGTAACTCTTTGTGTGCTTTCCCTAGTAAAATGTTGAATTGCAAGGCAAAATTACATAAGACTCTTATTCTGTGTACTCTATAGCCATATATAGCCAATCCATGGGTCTTACACGTTTCCATAGTCTTTCATAAGTGGTCTGAATTAAAACACACTCATCTTGTCTAAGATGAGATACCCAATAAAGAAATTCATTTTACTTTGAAGTTTGAGAAAGCATTACATATATTGCTGCAAAGAAAATGTTGCCATTATAAAAATAACAAAGCTTTCAGAAGCCTTAGTGAGTTGCTTAAGGGTCATACCTATCTGGAAATCATTCTGCCATCCAGTAAAACATTTGCCGTCATAGATCTCTCAAGTAAAATAACCCAAAGGCTGCTTCATCTGCTGTTGTTTAGTTTCTGGTAAGTAAAGGCATGTTTCTCTGAGGCTGTTTTCAAGCCTGAAATCTTTGCCCTGTACTTGCTTAGTTCATAGGAATTCTAGTGGTTTTCTCACTTTGTGTAAAATCCTGATAGACTGTGGCAGAGAAAAACATTAATACTGATACTACTTGTAGGTGCCAGATAACATCTAAGATGTAAGAGTAGTCTATCCAGCTGTGGTTCAGAAGCTACAGCATCCAAATCTTGCTCTAATTGTTCACACTTTATTTGTGAAAATGCATTTTAGCTTTGTTGTAGGAAAGCCATAGTGAGAAAATATGAGCATCTTTAGAAACCATTTAGAGGCAGTTGACTAGTTTTATTGTGATGTAACACTGACTTGGCCTGTAGGAATGTTGTTCGTTTTGTGATATAAGACGTTGCTTGTCTTAAGTCATGTAGCCTAAGTGAAGCATACAGGAATGGCAGTAAATAGTAAAATAGGGGTGTCATTGTATCTCAGTAGCACAATGAGAAATAATATCTGGAAATCAACAAAACCCTAGAGTCACAGCTGTAGAAATGCTGCTGCATCCGAGGTACCAGAGATGTGCATTAACCGTCATCCCGTATAAATGTTCCTATCCAAGTTAAATGATTTAAACTGTGACGCCAGATGCAGGCCCAGAATTAATGCCTGTAAGGAAGAAATGCAGGTTTCCCCTTAATTACACTTTCCCAGGTGAAATCTCAAGCCTTTTGGAAATTGATGTATAACAAGTTTAGAAACACATCAATGTATTTTAGAGGCCCCTACTAGATAGCAGGGGTAGCAGTAAGACACCTGCAAAACACCTTTACTTCAAGCTGAACAAATACTTCTTCATTGTATGCTATGTGCTGTAGCTGGTGCAGTGGTCCTCCACTGGACTTGTTCCAGCATGTGCTCCATCTTTCTTACTGGGGAGCCCAAAATGGCTCTGTTGCAGATGCTGTTCCAGTCAGGGTAGAAGGAAGTGATCACTCCCCTGGACCTGTTGGCTGTAGTCCTGCTAGTGAAGCCTGGTATTCAGTGACATTTTTGAGTTGCAGATGAACACTGGTAACTACATGTTTTGTTTGCCTGCTGGGACATGAGGTCACTTTCTGGAAGTTTGCATTGTATCTAGTCAGCCCTCAGCCTGCACTGTTGCGTGGTATCACTTTGTTCCAGGTGTAGGACTTCTGTATTTGTTAAACCTTGAGGACTATTTCAAGGGGCTGGAAAAATTGGGTCCCTCTGAATCTTACCGTCTAGTGTGTTGGGCCTCTGCTCCCCGCTTCCCCCCAGTTGGTGTCCAGATTTACAGATGTAATCTGTTTCATTGTCCAGTTGATTAATGAAGAGATAAAACAAGTGTGCACCTCAGTATTGACTCCCAAAGAATGCCAATGTTTTTAAATTACATTGTTCACAACAATTTGTAACTCTTCCCTAAGAAACGATTTCCTTCTATATGCATTTGTGAAAGCTTACTATTTTGAGATGCAGAAAAGACAGACTTCATCTGTAAATAAGTTCTCATAATTTGAGGTTTTGGTGCATGAAATGACTTTTTAGGCTTTAAGATTCATTTATCAAGCAATTTATCCTTGTAATTCATCGTAAACTAGCTAAATCACTTCTTGGAAGAAGCCTTTGTTTCTAAGTATTAGTACGTTGAGCCTAAGGGTTTTCTAATTCACCAGAATGAAAAACTTCATCAGTGGACTTGAAGTAAAATATAGTTGACTGTTCAGGTAGTTGTGGCTATTAGCACTTGTCATCCTTTGTTAAAAAAATTGTTTTGTCTTGAACTGTTTGGCTCTGTTGCTTGGTCAGCACTACATAATATGCTATATTCTTAAAGTGGTGGCAGTTATCTATTGGAGGCTTGGTAGCTTTCCATGTATACTTTTTTCTGAATGATCAAGGTATGTCAGTAATAATCACAATGATCATTATCAGTAACAAGTAGTTTTCTTAATTCAGGTTATTTATTATAACTTATTCTAAATTATGTCATATGGAGGAATAAGTTTATTAAAGAGTCATGTTATGCCATTCTATTTAGTAATATCTTTGTTCAGAAGGAATAACTAAAGTTTAGTTAGCTGAACTTGTGACACATTCCATAGAAATGTTTTCCCAAGGTCAAACTGTTCTAAAATATTTACCATCATCTATTTAATCCAATTACTGTAGAGAGCCATCTGAAAGTCTTTTAGCTGTTTTTTAAATCAAGTAACCAGCTGGAGAGCTGCAGATGGTGTTGACAATACTATCTGCAATTATGAAGCATCTTCACTTTAATGGCATCACTTTGTTGGAAACTTCACCTTTTCTATGGACAAGTCATGCTAGCAAATAATGGAATGTTGTGAGTGGTGTGCTACTTCACAAACTTTTTTTCCTCTTTTGTAGGGTAAGTACTATTGACTGGTATTAACGGGGTGGCAAGGGGAATCAGTTTTCTCTGCATAACTGGAAAACCAGGAGGGATTAGTTCAGCCAAATTCCTTCCTTGTAGTTCACTTTGTATGTGTTAGTGGAGAAGCACGCTTTCTCTAATTAAGCTGTTTTGCACTTTAATTATCTGCAGAATGTGCTTATTTGTGTGTTATATCCCTTGTGGCTAGTAGTTGTGAAATGCCAGTTTAACTTCTTTTTTTGTCTGCTGATACTGTGTAATAGATTCCAGAAATTAGTCTGCTGCAGACAGTAGTATTTAACTTAGTATTTTATATTATTCTGTTAGTTTTATAAAGTATAAGTCGTTGGAGATCTGTTGAAGGAATGGAGTTGTTTCTCTGTTTAGGTACAATCATTCTAGACATTGTAGGGATTTGGTTTGGGGGGGATCATCTTGGCAAGGTCAAGCGGCAGACCTTCCTGAAAAAGACCTATCCTTAACTCCTAACTCTTCTCTCCCCAGGAAATAGTGAGCTATAGTATGTGGTATTGTTATCTAATGTGGAAGTTGAATCTTAAATAAAATATTTACCTTCAGAAACTGATGATTGTCAGCTTGCTAGCTTGTTAGAAGGCTGCTAAAAGTTAAACTATATAAGCAGCAGCATATCACTCACAACTTTAGGAGGTGAGAAGTCTGTACTTCAACTGCACCTAGGGGATATTTCCAAACCAGGGGTCAGAACTGAGGGAAGAACAGGCAAATTCTGGGTGGCTTACTTTCTCTAGTGTTCAAATTGTGTAGCTACCAATTTCTGCTCTGAAATAGACTTTAGGTAGGGTTTGAAACATAGTAAATGAGAAAAACAGAAGATCACGTTATACCTTAGCATGCACTCGATGCACTCTTCCTTGCACTGGAGAGAGTTGTCTGCTGGCTTGTATGTCCTGCTGGCTGCCCTTTGACATGACCTTCGAATGTTACAAGCTAGTGTCCCACACAAGCCTTTATGCTGCCTGTCTGCAGTCTTAAAAATGCCTTGACAATTTGATTCTTAATTCTGTTAAAATCTGCCACTTTGCAATGGAGAAGAATACTTAAGTAGTATTTGTAGATGTGGCTGTATTTATGGTGTTAAAGGAGGAGTAATATTTAACCAGTACCATCAAGTCTTGGGTACAAATAAGCCCTCTGCTATCTGGGTCACAAAAGACCCAGTATATGGTGGGGGTTTCTTTGCTTATGTGACTCAGCACTGTAATCGACTTCAACTTTTTACAAAACTTATGCAATCCTGGTAGAGACACACTTTTTCAAAGTACTGAAATGAGATTTTAATACAGAATCTGCTTTGTATCTCCTCCTTATCACTACAGTTTATCTAAAATGGGAAGTGAGTAACTAGGATCTGTCAGAACAGGCAATAATTGATAGATCTGTAGGAGAAATTGTACCCGATAGTAATGAGGTTAACCTGTGTAACTCATAGCTTGGTGTTACCTGTTTTCACATTCAGTGTCCCATAATAACAAATGTCCCTCTTGTATACCTTCTTGGTAGAAGAGAGTAAATTTGATTTAATGGCATGTAATTGTTGGAGAGTGTTCAGCTCTGAAGAAAACTGTTGAATTATTATCCTATAAGTTGGAATTATCTTTTTCTTGGTTCTGTGTTAATCAGTACTCTTTGCTTTCCTTTTAGATCAGTGTATTGTTACTCGGACGTACCTCTTTCTTCATAAATTTTGGTTCTTCAGTGCTGCCTATTACTTTGGGAACTGGGCATTCATTGCAGTAAGTGCTTTGATTAGAGATCACTGAACCAAGTCGGATAAGTTACAGTAGTTGTCATTGAATCATTTGTATCACTACACTGCCATTTTGTTTTACATATATTGCCCTTGTATGCTGCTTAATTGAATAACAGTAACTTTTACTATTTATTTTACATTTGCAGGTCTTTTTAATTGGATTAACTGTTTCATGCTGCAAAGGCAAGAAGTCGGTCATTGAAGGTGAAGTGGATGAAGATGATTCAGACATGAGTGATGATGAACTGTCTGTTTATTACCGTTGATAGCCTTTTGCCTTCAAGATGGAAAAATGTAATTAAAGTTATGTTGAAAGTCATACCCATATGGAATTGGTAACCAAATAAGCGTCCTTGCACCTGTAAAAATAGAGGAAATAAGTGTACTCACTTAAAGGGGTAATAAACTGAATATCACTCTTTGAGTATCACTTATATCAGAACAAATATTGAAGCTGGGTTTGAATAATATATAGAAAATATTGTTTTATGATTAAATGTATATGTAACTTTCTGATGTATAATTTGATGAACTGTTGTAACTATTTCATAATTCATGATACTTTTCTGTTAACTTAGGTTTTCTTAAATACTGTCATGCCTAACTTTTAGGACTTTTTTATTCAAGCTCATAAACAAAGCTAGCTAAAATCCTCCAAAACAGCTGGTGCAAACACTGCTAGAAAGATTTGGATGAGGTTTACACTTCTAGAAGGATGTGACTTAACTTTTATCTTAGTTTTGCTGGCATTTCTGAGATTCCTATATAAAACTATAGCTAACAAAAGACTGTCCTTAAAGTATGCCAAAAATGTCCACTTAAGTGGTGAGTTCCCCATTTGTGAAGAATAAGTCATTTTCATGCTATTATCCCCACTGAGTTACCATGGGAATCCTCAGGTAACTATGAGGTGACTTTTGCTCTATCAAAGGAAATCATTAGTGTAAATGGCAATATTCAGCATTGTTGCAGTGTTTTAGTACAGTTCAGTTCTGAAATTGACAGGTGCCTGACTTAGTAATAACCAATGGAATAATTAAGATGTGATTAATTTTTAACTTATCTCTCTCCTTAATGCAAATTGTCTACTTTGAAGTTTTCTTTAAATATTTAATGTAAATGTTGTCAACTTGTTTGCAAGCCAATATGTTTATATAAACACAGTTCATAAATATTTGTCATTCATGTTGTCTTTGTAAAGTAATTTCTAAGGCTGAAAAATATCTTCAGATATCCTTTGACAGACTCTGAAAGAGAAATTTTTTACAAGTACAGGTTTTTAAACTACTAATACTACCCGAGGGAAATTATAGTCCATGCAAGCACATGGAAATGTAACTTAGGTAATCTTTTTATAAGACTAATTGTTAAATTACTGAAATGTAGGGTAATTATTATTATGTCCTGCTTACATGTTTGCAAACTGTTTAAACTGACAGGTTTCTCTTCAGTTATTTCAAAAACAGTCTGCTTCTTCCTGCATTATTTCAGAAGAGCAGGCTCTCAGGAACTTAGGTGAGTTCCTTAGGTAATGCATGGACACATGCAGGGAACTGATGTTTGGACTCTTAGAGGAACAAACAAAACTGAAGTCTTTTAACAAGCCTTCTGTGCTAGCTGTTCCAATAGCACACAACTTTATGTGGCAACCTGGAACAATGTCTGATTTTGTAGCTTGATCATAAGCTGCAAATATGGAGTCAAGTCTTCTCAACTAATAGCAATCAATCTGCTACTGATGAGACATTTGAAAGGACAGAAATGTATTCAAACACTGATAGTGGGTACTGAAACTTGACTAGACAGTCTGAGCTCCCTTTGACTAGAATTAGCTGAACACTGAACATGACCATTGGGGAAATTTGCAAGGAATTATAAGAAGTTCAGGTAACGCAGATGGAAGGTGGAATCTGATGTTGACTGTCTGGAAGCTGCGTCCAGAGAATATCAAGAAGTTAGAGTATTCTTCTTTGTGGATGCCCTGGTGGAAAACTTACATGAGCTAATTTAAAGTTAACTGCTCCTTTTTTGTGGGTTTTGTTCATATTTCATCTTCAGCTTTAATGATAATTATCACTTCCTTCTTTGACTGTGTCATGTACAGATTTGTTTGTTAATCTTTCTGGGTGTAAGATTGAGTTTTGCAGAGTTGTGTCCAGTCTGTCTTAACTTCTCACTGGGGAGACTGGTGCTTCTCTGGGGAAGATTGACAGGAAGGTGTTGGTTTCATGCCATGTAGCTGCTTGCATGTCACTTGCAGGCCTAGGGATCACTGGCCAAGATGCCTGGCCAGTCCCTAGGTATGTGTTGCTATAGGTTTCCCCTGTTTCCAGACTTTTCTTCATTTCCAGGTTGTTCCTAATCCAGTCCCATATCACAGAATCACAGGGGTTGGAAGGGACCTCTGGAGACCATCTAGTCCAACCCTCCTGCCAGAGCAGGGTCACCTAGAGCAGGTTGCACAGGATGGCGTCCAGGCGGGTTTGGAATGTCTCCAGAGTGGGAGACTCCACCACCTCTCTGGGCAGCCTCTTCCAGTGCTCTGCCACCACCCTCAAAGGAAAGAAGTTCCTCCTCATGTTTAGATGGAACTTCTATGTTCAAGCTTGTGCCCGTTACCTCTTGTCCTATCACTGGGCACCACTGAAAAAAAAACTGGTTCCATCAAGGACTGGTTTTATGTCTAAATAGTTTATATGCAGAAATACAATGATTTGCCTTTGAATTGGTGGCTTTATCTTTTGTCTCTTTAATTGGTGGATTCGGTAAATACCACTTTCTTAATCCATGTGTTAACCAGATTTAAAACCAGCCCATTGGTAGTTGTAGCTAGCTGGTCTCATGCTTCTGCATGAGAGTTCAAAAGCTGTTTCAGACACTTGCTGTCACCCCCGTCATACAAGTAGTAAATAACTGTCAGCATTTATAATCAGAGTTATTCTTCACCTGCCACATCCTCACTACTTTCTCAGGAGTTCAATGAACCATTTGACTGACAAAGTTTTAAAAGATTTTGTATGCACTAATGTAATTGCAATGAATATACACTCAAGAATTAATCTCTAATCAACGCTTCATGTGATGGAAACTTGATATTTGTAACTGTACTGTGCCTTTAAAATAAACTAGAGGTGTTCTTGAAGTTTACTGCGTGGTGAACTCACCAACAGGATTTGTACATCTGGTAGCACCCAATGAAGAAAACTAGCAGTGAAATTTAAGATAGCCCTGGCTTGAAATACTTGGCTCTGATCAATACTTGCAGAAACTTTAAGAAACAGAACTTCCAGTATATTATTTCCTAGTTTTCTTTTGTGCTATCTTTGATTGGATACTTGCAAGTAAAACAATGAGTTACTTTTCTTCTGTAAAGTTATCCCTGCTATGGCAGCACTTGTAGTAGGATTGAAATAGTTCACTCATTTAGCTGTTAGCTGTGAAATGATAGTCCAGAGTTTTCTGCAGGCTTTAGAGCAAATTTGAACTTTCCAGTCATGGTATAATACAGTATTTTACCTTGTAAGCAAACATCTAACACCCTCAAGCAAATCTTCAGAGATCTCAATTTTCTGGACTCAAGTCACTTAAAGGTATCAGAATTGTTTCACTGCTTTGATTATATGAATGATATTCCAAATCCATCTCTGTAGTGTGAGCTTTCAAAACTTCTGACTAGGTGCAGTGCTATTGTCAGACCTGGCTTAAGTAAGATTTCTTTTTTGTTTGTTTGTTTTTTGTTATTGTACTTTTCTGGTCAGCTTCTACCATGTTGGAGGCTCCTGAACATTTAGAAACTAGTGAGCCTTAAGTCTTGCTGACACATTGTCCTGGTATGGGATAAGGGGTGGAATGTCCTGGTTTGGGGTAAAACAGGACCAATTTTGTTCAGTAACTTTACTTTTTAGCTAGACCTCTTCTAACTGCTGAAATTAACAGCATGTTGTGCAGAAACTGTTCGCTTTCAGGGTGATAAGACCCGTGTTTATTGTTGATGCCAAGGAATGGGATGCAGAGAGACTCTTGCTTATCCTTACTGCTATAACAACCAAGGCCAGCCAACTTTGTTATTTGTCCCATTGCAGGGTCAGAAGTGGAAAGCGTAGAGGGGTCACACCTGCGGGGAGGAGCGGACAGGACAGGTGACCCAAAACTGACCAACAGGGTATTCCATCCCATCTGCTTCATGCTCAGTATAAAAGCTGAGGGATCAAAGGGTCAGCTCTTTCTTCAATGGGTGGAGTCCGAGGAGGACTCTGTGTGTTTGTCTGCCTTTGATCCTGATCCTGAATCCAGTTTCTGTCCATCACTGAGTCCAGTTTGGGATTTCCCCAGCGCCTGCTGGTGATGTGATTGTCATCCTGGGAGCTTGATATGGTTTTGTATCTATTTCATTATTTCCTTTTTATTTTATTATTAATATTTCATTAAAGTAGTTTAGTTCCTTCTAAACTCCTAAGTCTCTCTCTCTCCTGCCTCTCTTTGAAGGGAGGTAGGTGAGAGCATCTGTCATTCTGCCTGAGTGACCAGTCGAGCCCAAACCACGACACACATCAAGCATAAACCCTGGTCGCCAGGAATACGTTTAGTAGAATTCAGCTGCAACACGTGCCAAATGGGTCCTCATCTTGGTTCTTGTTCTATAGTGATTGGTAGTTTATCCGGAGTTACAAATCATAAATGCAATAAAGCCTGTAATAATCTGGTTTGTTTCCTAGCTGAAAGCTGACAATATGCTGCAGATTTCCTGCTGAGTGTCACAAACGAGTGAAAAGCCTTTCCTGGCAAAGAGTGCAAAGAAACATCTGCTACCTTTTTGTATTCTCTGCTTTTGCTTCAGGAAAAGATTTCAGGATGGACTTGAGTTTTCTGCACTGCAAACAGTAATCTACTTCTAGGTAGAGTGTACCTGTACCACAGTCATGCCACATAGAATGGTAATTTCACGCTGAGGTAAAAGTTAAAAACTAATGAACCCTTTCAATGCTCATGTTTTGCTTCTGAATATTCAGTGTGGCTAGAAGTCTTCAGATGCTTTGAGATGTCTTCTGCTGCTTAGAAATTGTATTTCTTGGGCTCAAAGCTGTTTTGTTATTTGACTTTCTCAACACCAGTGCTTGAATTCGACAGTGGCCTACAACAGCATGTTGAAAAACATTACCCTCTTGTAGAAATTATTGCGCTGTTTATCCTAAAATACTAACTAAAATACTGGTGTGCATAGCAGAGTTACAGTTGAAGTGTTTAAGAAAACTAATTAAATGTAGAATGTAACTTATCTCCATGTAAGTAAGTAGATATTCAACCCATTATGACAGCACTGAAAGAGTTCTGGATATGAGTAGGGAAATAAAGCACTGCTTGTGAGATTAAGCAAAGGAAAAAGATTCATCCCTTTCTAAAATGGTCTAAAATAATTTGAAATACTCAAGCTGTAACATTTTTCAGGCTCTTAAGTTGAAGATTATAGTTCATATTGATAATACAGCTTACGTTAGTATAGATCTGTTCTCTTGCAACCTTCTGCAAAGTCAGCTTTCTTGCAGATAAAGCAAAGAAATGAAACAATCACTTTTTTTTTTCCTCCTGTAAATGCATATTTTGACTATACTTCTCAAAAGAAATAAAAGCCTTGTTTTGATTATGGTAAGAGACCAATTTCTGTTAATAGTCTAAATTTTAAAACAAATTCTGTTTCTAAATAAAGATACCAATTCTGGATAATTAAATAATCAGAAATTCTCGTGTTCTTGACCAGCTTTAGTGAGATGTGGTTGTTACAGGATTTATCTGGAAGTTGGACTAATTTTAACATCCTCCCATTCAGAAAGATTGCTTGAGTGATAGCACTTCAATCAATTCTATGGCTGTAAAGAGGATTATTTCTTTGAAACAAACAGACCATTTAAGCATATTTAACAAAACCATATTTATAGCTTTCTTCCAGATTAACCTCTAGGAAAAGAGTGATATATTTAGGGGGTCAGACAGAAGAATTTTTGTTTCTGGAGGACTGGTCTTAGAGGTAAGCCACACAGATCTGGTAAGTTTCCTGATCCTCCTGTGTTCACCACCCAGAAGGACATGTGGGGCTGATTTAGGTCAAGTCTTCATTTTGCTTGTTATAAACATATCTGTTTTTTTCCCCAGAGAAGTTATGCAGGTTGCCTGTAAAAGATACAATGTAAGTTTTTTGAGCAATTTTGAAGAATGATGTCAAAATTCTTATCGTGAGAATCCAAATACCTTGCGTAAAGGTAGAGACTATGAGAACATTCAAAGCAGATGTGAAGATGAGCATGTGCATTGGTCCTACTGAAATTCAAGTCTGGATATGGGGCTTTTCACCAGAATGTATCAAACTTCCTGTAAGGAAGTAAAATAGAGATTGATTTAATAGCACCTCAGCTTCTGCTAAGCTGCTTAAACATAAATCATGATGTTACTGTGAGCTATAGAGAGTCTGAAAGTTCTCCCACATATAGTAAGTGTATCACTTCAACTGAGAGTACCCTGGAGTCAGGGAGGCAAGAAAGATTTTTATTAATGTGATTGTCTATGATGTTCTCNNNTGCAGCTTATGAGTTTATATTTGCATTAAACACTTGAAGGAATATCCTGGGACTGACATGCTTAATTCTGACACTTAATGTATAATTTAAAAGTATCACTTACATCCTAAAATTCTCTGAGTTTTACTTGTTCTCTAAACTTTAAAGGTAGTACAAATCTGGATTGTTATTGCCTGCTGACTTGACATCCTTTCCAAACAGAAGTGATCAACTTGCTGATGGCAGGTGTATCTGACTTGCACGGAATATTATTTTGGATGGGTCAGTGAAGAAAACTTCAATTTCTTGTAAAGAATTCTTTTTTTTTTTCCTGTTTTGAGCTGCATAGTCCTTATTTGAATCTGAAAGTTAAGTTCTTCATAATGGACATAACTTTCTAGTGCATGGAGAAAAAATATCACAATTATAAAACATGAACTCCAGAGGAATCCTCATTTTCCCAACTATGAAGCAGGTACTTTATCTTTTTCAGAAATTGATTTTGAAGAAATAATAATAGTTTTATTAATATTCTTAACTAGAAATACATATCTCTTAAGCTGTGCAGACACTGATAACAGGATTATTTTAATGTAGGATTTTCAAAAATGAGGGATGGGGCTGTAACTGAAAACCTCTGGGAGTTCGGATCCTAGGTGATTTGGAATATGCTGCTTTGTACTTTAAGTATTTAGGGAAAATATAAACCAAACTGTTTTCCTTCCCAGTTCATGAAGGAATTAAAAAAAAATAAAAAATCCTTTTAACGAATGGAGTTGAGCATGGTAGCTGTTTTTTGTATTTGAAAATACATTACTGAAAAACTAATATTTGACTAACGCAATTGTTGTAGAACAGTTTTCAGGCTTAACTAGGCATGTCCCTAGTTCTGATAGGGGGCAGAAAGGTACTGTAAGAAGCTGGATTGCATCTTTCCTGAACTAGCTTTGAGCGTAGTGTTAGGACACTTAATGACAGAGAGAACATTTTTTTTGTAGGTAATATTTTTAGTATGTGAATCCTAGCCCTGTGCTATCTAAAGCCTGTCCAAACGCTGCCTGACAATATGCTGGAAGATGCTGACATCTCTAGGAAAAGAGCGTGTTTGAAGAAGCGATTTTTTCATACACAAGACAAAGGTTGAGAGAAAAGACTCTTCCATGTGCTAGATCCACAGAAGAACTTACAGCTTGCACTGTAGAGCCCAACACTACTTAAATTTTAGACAGTCTGGTATCCGAAATGTTAGATGCTGCTTCACTTTAGGCTAATTCTCATTGTGGGGAGAGTTAAGGCTGCAGGATGGTGTATGAAAAACTAGAGTGCTAAGAAAGGAGCTTGCTGGTTGAAGATGTGCAGGAACCAGGAACCTACACACCTAAACCTGGCTAAGTTTTCATCTATAAAGATGCTTTCATTGCTGACATGAAATCAGATTTCTCTACTACATCAGTCAACAAGGGAAGAGCTACAGATGTTGTTTATCTGGACTTTTGTAAGGCCTTTGACACAGTCCCTCGTAACATCCTTCTTTCCAAATTGGAGACATATGGATTTGATGGATGGACTGTTTGGTGGATAAGGAACTGGCTGGATGGTTGCATCCAGAGAGTAGTGGTCAACAGCTCGATGTCTGGATAGGGATCCATATTGGGACCAATACAGTTTAATATCTTCATCAATGACATAGACAGTGGGATCAAGCACACCCTCAGCAAGTTTGCAGATGGCACCAAGCTGAGTGGTGCAGTTGACATGCCTGAGGGACAGGATGCCATCCAGAGGGACCTGGACAAGCTCAAGAAGTGGGCCCGTGTGAACCTCCTGAGGCTCGACAAGGCCACATGCAGGGTCCTGCATCTGGGTCAGGGCAAACCCTGGTATCAACACAGGCTGGGACATGAAGGGATTGAGAGCAGCCCTGCCGAGGAGGACATGGGTGTACTTGTGGNTGGACTAGCTGACCCTTAAAGGTCTGTTCCAACCCAACCCATTCTACGAACATGTAAGATACAAATAATATGACTCATTACTCGCTCTTGAGAGACTAACACAACAGCAAACAAACAAATATAAGTGCTTTAAGGACAGTTAAAAACTGGATATAGCTTGCTGGGGCTGGGCAACTCCAGAGATGATCTGCCAAATCCCCCATTGGAGCACAGTAGATGATAGTTTTTTCTCCCTCATAGTGATGACAGCCACTGTAGGTGACTACAGAGCAGGACCCTCTTCAGAACAGCAGGAACAAGAGCAGCTAGCTGAATCCAGTACAGTATGGAGAGCAGCTCTCATCCAGCATGCAATTTAACAGTCGAGTCCAATACGTAAAATTTTATAACTGCAATTGCTCACACAGGAGCATTACAGATCTGGGAGTACTGGCATATTTCAAAAAAAATAATGATGCTGTATGAGCTGTGATAAAATGTAAGGGAAATAAAGTATATCTGCCAACTAGCAGCATAATCTTTGCAGTTAAAGAGCTGAGGATTTGCAAAAGAATCACTGAGAACAGATTTGGAAAGAGTCCACACAATACACCCGTGTCAGCAGGTGCAGTGTCAGGGCACTAGGTACAGTGAGAGAATGTAGATTCTTTTATCCATGAGAGGATCGTGACTTAGAACTCAGCTAAGCAACCACATTACTTAAATGCAACTCCCACACTACTTGATGATAAATTTTGCAACATTATTATAACAAAATGAGTGGATTCCTCAACGCATTTGGAGAGGACTTGCCCACAGGACTAGGTGACAATCCTGAAAAAACATCTTAAAAAATAAGTTGAAAGACAAAGGCAAAGTCATAAAACAGAAAAAAATTGTCACTGGAGAGCAGCAAGTTAAGACCTATGTTTAATTTAAGACGAATAGGTAAACCTATATAGGGCCCTTCAGAAACAGCTGGAGTAAGATTAAAAGTAAGACTACCAGGAGTGATATGCTAGCATTTTTGAGACGAGCTCTTCAGTTCAAAACATCCCCGTTGTATCAGACAACTCAGAGTTGCTGCTACAAAGATTTGTTCAGGCACTAGCCTAAAACAGAACACTAATATGGAAACAGTTCTATTTAGAGTACATTCCTTAAGACAGAAATTCACATACGAGAAGAGCAGCCCTTCTCCACATTACTCATCCAGCCCGATCGTAGATTTGCCAAGTCTGAATGACGTACTTATCACTGTGTCTTTGGCAGGGGACCTGGGAGCCTTACTGGGAACTGTGAAGACACATCCAGCAAGCCTGTCAAAACAGGGACTGTTCACACATAGTTAAGAGGATGAGACAGAACCATCCTCACATGACTTCTGCAGTTGCACCGGAAATCTGTGGAAACAGTTGAAAAGCATTAAAACAGCTCCTTGCTCCACTGTAGGAGGATGCCAGCTTGTCAGGATGCTGATCTTAAAGCTTCTTCTAAAGCAAAAAGTAGACGTGCTTCACCAGTGAAAGAAGGCAGCATTCCTGTTGGTGGGATGCAGATTTCTACTGTTACCACTTAGAGCTGGCACCATTTGTCTGCTCAGCAAGTTTCGCACATCAATGCTGGTTCCACACACATCACATGGCTAGCACAGGTTCCACAGCATGATAAATCCTTTGTTCAGCAGGGCAACATCGTAGGATGAGGGATGAATGAGTGCTCTTTTGCTTGATTATGTTACAATGCAGCTTTTTTCAAGTCTGTAGGACCAATCTAGCTATTCTCAGAATAATTCCAAGGCCCCCAAAATTATAATTTGCTGCCAGCCAGGCACACCACCACCACTCTTCATTTGTGCATGCACTGTAGAGCAGTTGTCTATAGAAACTGGTTCTGCTTTTCTCTCTTTGATGCCAAAAGATGTTTAGAAGTCTGCAATACATCAAGTTCAACAGCAGGAATAGAGTGTTCCCTCAGAGAATGGCGATGAGGATTCTTTTCCAGGTGTGAAAAGAAAAGTTTGTTCCATTCAAATTGAGGGTAGTGTCACCTTCAACTAGATCAGCTTGCTCAGAACTCCATCTGACCTGACCTTGAATGTTTCCAGGGACAGGGTATCTACCACCTCTCTGAGAAACCTGTGCCGGTGTTCCACCACCCTCATCATAGAAAATGTCTTCCTTACATCTAGTCTCAATCTTTTCTCTTTTAGTTTAAAGCCATTGCCACTTGTCCTATCACAACAGGCCCTGCTAAAACGTTTGTCCCCATCTTTCTCATTAGCCCCCTTTAAATACTGAAAGGCTCCTATAAGGTCTCCCTGGAGCCTTCTCTTCTCCAGGCTGAACAACCCCAACTCTCTCAGCCTGTCCTCATAGGAGAGGTGCTCCAGCCCTCTGATTATCTTTGTGGCCCTCCTCTGGACTCACTCCAACATGCCCATGTCCTTCTTGTGCTGAGGACTGCAGAGCTGGACGCATCACTCCAGGTGGGGTCTCACCAGAGCAGAGTGGATGGGGAGAATCACCTCCTTTGACCTGCTGGCCATGATCCTTTTGATGTAGCCCAGGATAGGGTTGGTCTTCTGGGCTGTGAGGGTGCATTGCTGGCTCATGTCCAGCTTTTCATCCACGAGTACCCCCACATCCCCCTCGGCAGGGCTGCTCTCAATCCCTTCATCCCCCAGCCTGACCCAGATGCAGGACCCTGCATGTGCCCTTGTTGAGCCTCAGGAGGTTCACATGGGCCCACTTCTTGAGCTTGTCCAGGTGATTAGTTCTTAGTTATAAAAAATGCTCTTCTACAGCAATGATGTAAGTTTTATTTTAAAAAGTTCCTAGGGTGGCAACTGTTGCCCCAAAGTAGTAAAAAGACTTCTGTTATGGCTCCTCTTGCCCCAGAATTAGGAATGTTAAGTTTAATTGTAATAATGTGGACACTTCTATAACATTTTATTAATGTATAGTTTGATGTAGCATACAAAGTTTAGCATAATTTAATTTGCATTTAAGCATACTTTGAGTTATCAGATGTGAAAGTTATCAAAAACAGAGCAGGAGTTCTCATTCTTGAATCAGATTTTTTTTTTTAAACAGTGAAATACAAAAATATACATCTATAGAAATGAAAAAGTGCCCATTTTAATTAAGAACAATCGCATTGTGCCTTAGGTAAGGAAGGAAAAGGATGATGAAACTGAGTCGTGCTGAACAGCTTTAACAGCCTGCTGCCAACAGGGGCAGTTCTGCTCCCTTTTCCTGCCCGTCTGTGTATTCCTGCTGCATCTCGTGTTTGCTTAATCTGTGATCTGGTTCGGTTTGCTACTGGTATAGCAAAAATAAACAGATGAGGAGGTGCAAAGGAGGGAGAAGGACTGCATGACTGGGGTGAGGCGACTGAACTGGGGAAGAATCGTGACTGCTTTTCTCAGGGCAGCCAGCAAGTTGCTCGTAAGACCATATCAAAAGGCTCTTGAAGAAGGATTGTCCATCCTTGGAAGTCTCCAGGAAGGTGTCTGTAAGAACTAACATGCTCTAACAAGTGAGGAAGGAGGTCCCTGTCATGGCTGCAGACTCAGATATGAAGGTGGATCTGATGCTCTCTTAGCCACTCTGGAGGACACTTACCTAGCTAAGGGAAACCTTTCTGATTAGTCTTAGGTTGCTGTGAAGCTGTGTCTTAGGCAAGTCTGGTCACTAAAGGCTCCTGCTTTTTCCACCTCTGGTTCTTATCATGTCCTAATTTTATTTAATCTTGACTTCAGAACTGGCAGTATGTATTGTCTTTCTTTTTAAATTAAAAAAAAAAAATTTAAGTGTTTTACTGTAGTATGACTTGAATTAAATGTGCTGTAAACAGCAAGTTGATAAAGTGGCATTTTTCACACAAACACACAGGAGATCTCTGGTATGCCTTAGCAACGCCCAGCTCCCTTGCATGCGGCTGGAGTATCCAAAGGCCGACAGACTTGCCCGGACTAGGGAACAGCTGTCACCTGCAGAGAGAGAAGCCAAGCTTTTTTGACAGGTCACCACAAAAGAGTTCTTGGACCATGCTGAGGCATTGCAGTGTACGCTTGCTCCTTGAGGGTCCATGAGGAACTGATCAGACAGAGATGAGCAGGCTCATCATCACCTGCCTGTTCCTTAGCAAGTAAGTGCATTTGCACTGCTTGGGCAGGTGAGCTTACAGCTACCTATAGAGTAAGCCAGGCTGAATTGCATGCTCCAAAGAGGAGCCCAGAATCATCTTTGAGACAAAGGTGGAAAGGAATGGCTTTATTACGGTAAAAGGTAATCCTATAAACATCAGTAAGAAAATAGGGAAGGACTGCTCTGTGACTCGCAGTGTGTCTCAACATGCGTTGCTAAGACCATCAGAGGATTTACTGCGTTTTTATTGTGTCAGCCTTCACTGAAAGGGTCACACGGCTGACTCCTGTGGGTTGGTGGCTGAAAGATGTAATCCAGTGATGAAGTGGTAAAATGTAGCTTTGAATAAAGATGGAACAGAATAAGAGGGTACTTCAGTAAGATACTTTAAGATGGGTTAAGCCTGTTGAACTTTATCCTAAGATAAAACACCACTCCCTGCTTCTAATCCCCACCCCCCGCCAAAAAACCAAAGGCTAATGAGAAGTCAGACCTTTTCAGTTATTTGGGGAAATTCAGTGATGTGTCAGAACACCAAAAAAAAGTGCAAGCCTAGTGTTTCTTTCACTTGGAGAGCTGAAATTATTTATCAGAAAAGTCTAGCCCAGTCAACTTCCAAGAAAAATAGTTGAATAATTGGTAAGTATGTGGAAGCTTGCCAGCAGATAAGCAATAGTTGATAAGAGATTTACTGAAATCTATTTTCTACCCTGAGAAAGGTGTGGGTATTGTGGGCAGAGAATAAAGTTCTGGCTTTAGAAAGCATTTTGACCATCCTGATGGCATTCTGATAAGTGATCTCAGGAAACCTACTATGGCTAAATGCAAAAGTGATTGGAGAACTGCATGCAGAAGATATTAACTGATCATTAATAAACTAGGAAAAATATGTCAAATTGGGTATTGCTGTCTGTCCTGGATCCAGTGTTATACAATAGTAACATTATGGATGGACCTGGGTGATGGAATGGAGGGTAGATTTAATAAACTGGCAAATAGTTTAAGTCTGGGGAGGAGTGCAAGCACCATAGAATAAAAGAATAAAATTTAAAATGTTCTGACAAATGACAGGAATGGGTGATGTGATCAGGCAGAAAGCCAAAATGAAGAACAAGTGGCTACCAGTTCTAGTTTAGAAAAGGCACTGGAAATTACAGTGCATTACAAGCTAAACAAGTAGAGCTTGTGGCTACTATCTTTTTCATCCCTTAACAAACCGATGGGAACACATAAATGAGTATCTGACTTGCAAGAACTGTGAAATCATTGCTCTGCTAAACAATCTTAAGGCTTGACCTGGAATACTGCCTGCTGCTCTCGGTACTGCATTTCAGAAGCATGTAAGCAAATGGGAGAAAATTCTCAGGAGGTTAACAGGAATGATCTGGTGTCAAAATACGACTTACAGGGATAGGCTGGATGAACTTCTGCGAAAACCGTTCTGCTAGCAAGAACAGTGAAGTACTGGAACTTGTTGTTTGGGAAAGTTATGGAGTCCATCATGGAAGATCTTTTGTCTAGCCTGTTCTTAAGCATCTGTTTGAAGGAAAATGTTTGTCTTTACTGTGTCAAGGAGCCACAAGATCCTGCATTACACTTCCAAATGCTTAAGCTGTTAAAAGAAAGGCTTGCAGTAACGCTAACCAGCACACATTAGAGCCCATATCTCTAATTAAAAATTGTCTTGTGAAAGCCTCTTGTTGGTGGACAATGCTTCTAACCAGCTCTCCAAGATTTCCTGGTAGTCTATCTCTTACTTCCCACAGATCAGAGTCAGTGAGAAGGAGATTTGAGGCAGGAGCGTTGGACTATATTTTATAGCATAGTGGTGTTTCCATGTTGATTTAAAGTAGTTAGAGGTGTTCCAGAGGCCAAATTCACACTGTAGAAAGAAGTGGCCCATCTGAAGTTAGTTCCCCATTATTATGGTTTGTACAAGAAGTAATTCGTATTTTATCAAATATTGTCAAGGAGCAGATGAAGAAAAAATTGCAACTCTGACTTCAGCTGATATCTCTTTAAGACGGAAAACCAAGACTGAATATCCATTGCTGGTGACTGACGAGCGATGAAGATAAATTGAGACAAAAAATAGACCTCTGAAAAGCTGTAAATCAGTTTTAATGACATAAAAATACTAATGGAAACGAGCTGATTTGGGACAGAATTTCTGAAAGTTGAGCAAATAGTTTAGAGAAAATCAAAATGTGATAATATGCTGCACTTAAGTCATACACCTTCCCTCTCCCTCCTCATGCACCTGTTAAAGAGCACTTGTGTTCCCGTTTTCACATTGGGACACTGCTAACAAGAGGTATTCAGTTAGGGATAGCAAGAAAATGTTATCCATAGAAGAAAGTAAAAAAAAAAAAAAAGCCACATAGAAAAGTGTAGAAGAAAATACAACTTATTTCATGACTTACCCTTGACAGGTTAAACGTTCATCTTAGCTATCTGTGCATTGCTTACAAATAAGCTTGCTTATACGTTCCAGTCTTTTCTTGGGAACTGAATTTAAACAATCTTATGATTTTTGACTCCTTATTGTACCCCCATGAAAGGTAGACAATTACCTTTTCCACCTTTTCTGGAATTTCTTCTCTTCATGGTCCTGATCTTCATCAGTTCAATATATAAGAATAGATAAAGAACACAAGGATAGCTGTAGTGTGGGTCAGACCAAACATCTGTCTAGTCCAGGATCCTGAAAGCTCAGGGAAGGAGTTAAAAATACGGCAAATGTGTAGTAAGGCTTTCCAAAACATATTCTCAATATCCAGTGGTTCGTTGGGGTCTTGCCTTTTGTCTCTGTTTCCAGCCAGAATTCTTGCCTCGTTTGTCTTTTCACTTTCTTTGCGTTTCTTCTTGTGACTGTCATATGTATGGAAAATTCTTTGTGATTATCAGCAAGGGACAACATCTGTTTCATTTTGCCCTGGACTTTCTCATTTGACTCTCCTACACTTAGTAATTTGAACTCATTTTCATTTCATATGCTGCTTTTTTCAATTTTTAAGAAGCTGAACAGCTCATGAGTTCTTGTCCTTTATCTCCTTAAGGATTCTTTTTCTCTGTGCTCTTAGTATCATTCTTTAAGGATTCAAAAATCTCCCTTTTCCCCACTATAAGCTTATTCTTGTCTCTCAGCTATCCTAGCCAGCAATTTTTTTTTAAGACTACATTCTTAAAATCTGTGCTCCTCCTTCTTTGCCCAACTGAAGATACATTAGGAGTACCATTCCATAACCACTTCCTTGCAAGTTTGCCTCTTACCCACCCTTTCAACTAAATTTTCCAATATATGTGAAACAACTATAGGAAAATCTTCCTCTTTTTGTTTTCTCCAACTTGTAAGAGGTGGTCTACTACTTTTTGCTCTAAGACGTTGATGAAGAATCTGTATTCTATTGTACTTATTTCCACAACAGAGGTCTAGGTACTAACTTATCACTAGATTGAACACTTCAGAATATTTCAATAGGTCAATTAAAAAAAATATAAATCCTTATTCCTCTCATCTCCTTGGTTTGGTGCTCTAAAGTAGTCCCTACACCATGATGGAGTGCTTGCTTTTTTTCTTTTTCTTTTCCTTTGCTGCACCTCCCCTGGTTTTATTGGCTTGGACTCCATGCCAGCCCAATGTAGCCATATGGTATTTGGTTGGTTTACAGCCTAGACAGAGAAGTGTTATTATAACCTCATCTACTGTTTAGACACGAGTAACAGTAACTGGAGAAAGAGATGTGTGGATTGGGTATGACAGTAGGTGAAGTCCTCAAGTGGAAGATTTGTTTTTGGATTTGCTTTTGGTCTTATTTAAACCATACCCTTGTCCTCAGATATCCCAGTTGTGCGTTCATTCTTTCAGGCTGGTGGCAGCCTAAGCCAGAGTTTCCGCTTCTGCTATGTGAAGTTGTTCTACTCTATCAAAATAAATAGCTACTAAAGGAGGGGTTTACAACTGCCTCTTTTGGTAGTTCCCCTGGCCACTTACTTATGATTCTTTCTAGCCCAGCTGTAGTGGGTTGACCATGGCCAGCAACTAAGCACCTAACTAGTTGCTCATTTACTCCCCCCTGCAATGGGATGGGGGAGAGAATCAGAAGAACAAAATGAAGAAAACTTGTGGCTTGAGATAAAGTTTAATAAGTAAAACAAATCTGTGTACCCAAGCAAAGCAAAATAAGGAATTTATTCATTACTTCCCATCAGCAGGCAGATGTTCGGCTGCTTCCCGGAAAGCAGAGCTTCATCATGCATAATGGTTACTTAGGAAGACAAATGCCATAACCGTGAACGTCCTCCCTGCCACCTTCTCCCTCTGAGTTTTTATTGTTGAGCAGAACATCATATGCTATGGGAAGTCCCTTTGGTCAATTGGCGTCAGCTGTCCTGGCTGTCCCCTCCCACATTTTTGCCCACCCCAGCCTACTCACTGGGGTGCAGCATGAGAAACAGAGATGGCCTTGGTATTGTGCAAGCAGTGCTCTGCAATAGCCAAAACATTGGGGTGTTGTTAATGCTTTAGTCACAAATCCAAAACACAGCATCATACCGGCTTCTATTAAGAAAGTTAACTTCATCCCAGCTAGACTCAGTACGCTAATGAATACTTAAATGGATCTTTTCCTCCTCCTTAGTTGCCATCCATGTTAGTTCTGTGTAGCTCTTTGTTGCCTGTGAATAGCGTGCAGTTGTGCCCATTTCTGTGCACATTTTTTGTGGAGACTGTAAGGCGTTGAAGATTCCTCTAAGTGCTTAATTACCTAAAAAATTATGTGTTACCAGCCTTAAACAAAAGTGAAGCAATAAAGAAAGTATGAGAGAACAACTGAGTACCATTTCCTATTGCTTCAATTCAGGCTTTGACTGTATTTTATTTCTAATTTCTAGTAGCATCAAATTCCCTCCAAGGCTCACAAGTGCACCCCTGAAGTTTCCATTCTGATCCAATTTTTACTGAACTCTGTTTGCTTCTATAGCAAAACTAACTCTGTTCAATCTTTATGAACCAAAAATTTGAGTCCTCTTCTTTTGACTGTCTGCATTAGTGGGTACCGTGATTCAGTTAAGAGTGGATCTATGGAACAAAGCATTTGGTGTGAAGATCCTTGTGTCGATGTTATGTGCATTTTAGAAGGGTTTATTTGAAGTCATTTTGATCCTGCAGACTGTTTGCGGTTGGAGTTCATGAGTTTCACTCTGGATGTGCATCTTCTGGTTTTGTTTCATTCAAAAAAATCCCAGTTTGTACATACTAAGACTGCTCTGCAGAATGAATCAATGATGAAAATAAGTTGTTCATTTAGCTGTTTCGTTAGCTTTCTGTATCTAATGTTTTGCTGCATGGTGTTTTACTGCCAATAGGAGGGACAAAAAGTACTTCTCCCTTCAGCCCTGATCAGTTACGCTGTAGTGTTGAGTTTAGAGAACTGCCCAGGAAGTGGTACGTTGGGGAAAACCCTTGGGCCAATATCCTGGTTTGAGGTAAAACAGGACCAATTTTATTCAGTAACTCTCCTTTTTAGCTAGACCTCTTCTAACTGCTGAAATTAACAGCATGTTGTGCAGAAAACCGTTCGCTCTCAGAGTGATAAGACCCATGTTTATAGTTGATGCCAAGGAATGGGATGCAGAGAGGCTCTTGTTTATCCTTACTGCTATAACAACCAAGGCCAGCCAACTTTGTTACTTGCCCTGTTGGAGGGTTGGAAGTGGAAAAGCGTAGAGGGGTCACACCTGCGGGGAGGAGCGGACAGGACAGGTGACCCAAAGCTGACCAACAGGATATTCCATCCCATCTGCCTCATGCTCAGTATAAAAGCTGAGAGATCAAAGGGTCAGTCCTCTTTCTTCAATGGCCGACGTCTGAGGAGGACTCTGTGTGTTTGTCTGTCTTTGATCGCGATCCTGAATCCAGATCTGGAATCCAGTTCCAATCTGTCACTGAGTCCAGTTTGGGATTTCCCCAGTGCCTGCTGGTGACGTGATTGTCATCCTGGGAGCTTGATACGGTTTTGTATATATTTCATTATTTTCTTTTTATTATTTTATTATTAATATTTCATTAAAGTAGTTTAGTTCTTTCTAAACTCTTAAGTCTCTCTTTTTCTCTCTCTCTCTCCTGCCTCCCTACAAAGCAGAGCAAGAGAGAGAGCATCTGTCTCTCTGCCTGATTGGGTCAATCTGGCCCAAACCATGACAGCCGAGGAAAGAACTGACCCCTTGTCTGCTTTATTCTGCCTGAATTAATTTGTTACCTTATGATGGTGATGTCTATACTTTCTCTTTTGCCCCAGGTTGTACGTGGCTAAAATCTTTTTATGTGTCTTTAATTAAAGTGTGCCGGGTACTGAAACTTTCCCATGGGCACCCTGAGTTTTCTGGAAGAAATGATACATCATGTATGACTTTGACTTTGACATTTCTTAAGGATGCCTTCCTTGACTCTAGTCTGAAAACAGGCAGCTGTGTGTCCCATTCTTAAGTTACTATCCCTATTCATTTTGAAAGGAGCTGAAATACGTAATTCAACCCCATGCAAACCTGCAGCTTATATTTGGTGCTGGAATGCTTGAATATCATGACTGAAATCTCTGGACTGCACCATTAAGAATTTTACTCGTTTGTGAAGAAGCAGATGAGTGGCCACACCCTTTTGTTGCAGCACTCTTAATTTCAGAGCATCGTTTACTGAGGGTCAGAATCAATAATGCAGAAATTAAATACCAGAAAAAATGCAGCCTGTTTTGCCATGGCAGCCTGACCATCCCTTTGTCTCAAGTGCTCCTGGGTGCTGCAGAACTATTTAACTCTTTATTCTGAGTTGCTGAAGCTATGAGAGATGAAAAACAGTAGTCGTCATACTTTCTTCTATTTGTACTGAATTTCATTACCGCAAATGTAGATTTGACTGTTCTTTTCAAAGCCATGGCTTATACACAGCACTTTCTTTATAAGTTCTGTTCCTTGAGCCTTTTGAAGTATTTGTACAGGATGACTAACAACATTCTCATTAAATCTTCTTTTTCATTCTGTGAAGATTCATTCTGAAGGCTAGTATTATTTGCTTTGTTTGAATGGGTGTTACAGCTAAAATTTTCACACTCTTAGGTGAAGCACATTATACCGAAAAACTGTCAAACATGCTCAATTCCTGTTACCATAGGAATTCATGAGCAGCAGAAGACTATTTTACAATTTTAAAAAACATTAATTTCTTCTTGGAATCCCATTCTCTTGAAATACGTAGCAAGATAATGTTTTGATTCCTGAACATATTGAGTGAAGGATCAGGACAACAGGCCAGCCTTATTTCTCTTAAAAAGTGGTAATGACAATACAAAAGTCACTATGGGAAGAGAAAATAAGCCTGGGTTTTGTGTCTCCTGAGTGTCAGTTCTTTTCCTGAAGGCTCTGGTCTGATTCAAAGATCCATAGTGATCTTAAAATGTCATGAAGCATTATTCCACACAGAGCTCATATAGGAACCTGCTGAGAATGAAATGCAACTCCCATCAGCTGTTTCTGCTCTAGTGTCTAGATGGAAAAGTGAACCCCAGCTCCTCCTCACAGAACTTTGAAATAAAATGTGATTGAGCTCATCTGCATGTAAGGGCTTTGAAGTAGGAAGGCTATGGAATAATTGTATTTCATAGTTTCACAGACTCACAGAATCACAGGGGTTGGAAGAGACCTCTGGATATCATCTAGTTCAACACCCCTGCCAGAGCAGGTTCACCTAGAGCAGGTTGCACAGGATGGCATCCAGGTGGGTTTTGAATGTCTCCAGAGTCGGAGACTCCACCATCTTTCTGGGCAGCCTCTTCCAGTGCTCTGCCACCCTCAAAGTAAAAAAGTTCCTCCTCATGTTTAGATGGAACTTCCTATGTTCAGGTTTGTGCCCATTACCTCTTGTCCTATCACTGGGCACCACTGCAAAAAGACTTGTCCCATCCTCCCGGCACCCTCCCTTTAAGTATTTATAGGCATTGATGAGATCCCCCCTGAGTCTTCTCCAGACTAAAAAGACCCAAGTCCCTCAGCCTTTCCTCATAAGAAAGATGTTCCAGTCCCCGAATCATCTTTGTAGCCCTCTGCTGTACCCTCTCCAGCAGTTCCCTGTCCTTCTTGAACTGGGGAGCCCAGAACTGGACACAGGACTCCAGGTGCAGCCTCACCAGGGCAGAGTAGAGGGGGAGGATAACCTCCCTTGACCTGCTGGTCACACTCTTCTTGATGNAGTCACGCCATCGTAGAAGGCTATCAGATTAGTCAAATATGACTTCCCCTTGGTGAATCCATGTTGGCTACTTCTGATAACCTTCTTTTCCTCCAGATGCTTTGAGATGATGCCCAGAAGGAGCTGTTCCATCATCTTTCCAGGGATGGAGGTGAGGCTGACTGGCCTGTAGTTTATTTCAAATTGGCTTGGGAAGGGATGTTGTATATCACAAAGCAACAAATCGTCAGAACATCTGTAATTTAAGATAGTTTTCCTTGACCATATAACTGGAAAATAGCATAGAAATTTCACTGGACAAAAAGCTTCAGTCTTCAAAAGGAGAAAGACAAAAGTCCCAGATTTTGAAAAAGAGTACAGGAACGTTTTAAAATAAACACTAATGATTGGAGTGGCCACATGGCTGAAGGACCGTGAAGATGATTAAGGGACTGGAGCACCTTTCATTTGAGGAAGGGCTGAGAGAGCTGGCACTCTTCAGCCTGGAGAAGAAAAAGCTTAGTGGGGGATCTCATCAATGTATATAAATACCTGAAGGAAGGGTGCAAAGAAGAGTCAGGGTTTTTTTCATTGGTGCCCAGTGACAGGACCAGAGGCAAGGGTGTCGTGGTTTAACGCCAGTCGGCAACTAGGACCACGCAGCCGCTCGGTCACTTCTCCCCCCTCCCCCCCTTCTCCCAGTGCGATGGAGACAAAAATTGGAAAAAATAAGGAAAACTCCTGGGCTGAGATAAAGACAATTTAATAAGTAAAGTAAAAGTCACGCATGTAAACATAACAAAACAAGGATTTTATTCACTACTTCCCAGTGGTAGGCAGGCGTTCAGCCATTGCTAGGAAAGCAGGGCTCTGTCACACAGAATGGTTACTTGGGAAGGCAAATGCCATAACTCCAAATGTCCCCCCCTTCCTTCTTCTTCTGCCCGCTTTGTATACTGAGCATGACGTCACATGGCACGGAATATCCCTTTGGTCCATTGGGGTCAGCTGTCCTAGCTGTGTCTCCTCCCAACTTTTTGTGCACTCCCAGCCTACTCACTGGTGGGTCAGCATGAGGAGCAGAAAAGACCTTGACTCGTTAGCAACAACCAAAAATACTAGTATGCCATCAACACCATGCCAATCCCAAATCCAAAACACAGCACCACACCAGCTGCCAGTGAGAAAGTCAACTCCACCCCATCGGAAAACCATGACAAATTGGCACAAACTGAAACACAGGAGGTTCTCTCTGAACATCAGGGAAGACTTTTGCACTGTGAGGGCGATTGAGCACTGGCACAGCTTGCCCAGGGAGGTTGTGGAGCCTCCCTCCTTGGGAGTCCACAATTGCTATAATCAACAAACCTATTTCACAGAAAATTACTATTATTTTCATATGTCCCACCCTTTTCTGTTTAGCAGTAAAACTCTTGAAAACTCCTCCTTTCTTTTCTCTGCTCATATTGTCTGTCAATTCTCATTTTGGGCTTGCTTCCTCATCTGGTCAGTCTCATGTTTTATCCTCTACTTGAGATAAATGATCTCCTTAGGTGCTAATGTCTCCATGCTCAATGTCAATCTTTCCTTAGTGACATTGGTGAAATAAGCGACGAACCTATGGCTATCTGTCAAGTGCCTGTGACAAGTGCCTTTATGCTTATATGTGTGTGTATATATGCCTTTATACATACACACACACTTATATATGTATTCCTGTATATGTTAGCTGTTATAAATGGTTACATGCTGACCTAAATGCCCCTACAACCTTCCTGTCCTCATCTCATTCTCAGTTTGTACTCTCTACCTATAACTAGATTTACTTGATAGTTGACTGTAAGCGCTAGGAACGAGAGCTCTCTCTTTTAACGGCTTTGTGAAATGTCAGCAATAATGGAATCCAATCACGATCTACATCTCTCAGGATTCCTGTAGCATAGACAATTGGTTTCTGCTCCCATATTGCTCAGTCCGACAGCGCAGGGACTTCTATTATTTTCAAGTAGAAATTAAGCCAAAGCCCACTTATATTTGCTCATTATTAAGTAAATGACACACTTGTTATTCAAACATTGTTTTTTCCTATCTTGTTCACATTCTTCATTGTTATAGCTTATCATAGGCTTTAGATTAAGGTTTTAATAATACAATTGGGTTTTTAAGGTATTCAGTGGAAGCGATACAAAAATGTGCTACTTTGCAAAAATCCGTTTCTAACAGCTCCTTAGAAGCCATGTGTGAGAGGACTATTGTCATGCTGTCGAACTCTACCTGAATACTGATTGAAAGAGTTCTCTCCAGCACTTCCTTTTCTTTTGAGAGTATAGTTTCAGTTTCAACTACCCATTAATGTTAAAAAAAAAAAAAAGGATAGTCTGTCTTTGTTTTTCTATCACAGGTTTGGCTCTTTGTGCATTCAGCCATACTTCATACCTCCATTATTGCAGCAGAATTTCTGAATGTTAGGAAGAGTATTGACTTTTTGAGGAACTAATCCTTCTTTTTACTGAGTATCACTTGAGATTTTAAAAGTTTTGGATTTCTTTTTTAATTGAGATAAGTGATATGTATACAATAAATTAATAATTTTTCTTCTCAAAAGACTATTTGAACACTTGCAATGATCAAGCCAAATTAAATAATCCAAGATTTCCTTTTATAGCCTTAGTAGTTTGTCCAGGCACATCTAAATTAGCTGTCTCCTTCCCTGCACTGATAACAATCAAACAGGCCAAAAGAGTGAAGATTAACCAGGAAGAAATGTTTGTTATCTTTTTTCTTAAAAATTCTAGAAATTCCTTGGCTGTTTTCTCCCTTGGAATTTCTTTTTGGAAGTTCATGAATCAGAACACAATATTCTCTATATGAAGTAACCGGTGCCACCTCACTGCATCTGAGTAAATCACCTGTATAAAAGAAAAGAACTTCCACTTTTCAGTAATGTCTGGCTTGGAGAATCTGTGGCTATTGAATCAGTCAGCAGGATGTTTGAGATTATGGCTCTGTCCGTAGATTTCCACAATCCTTCTGTAAAGTCCCGATTGAGAAATAAAATTAGAAATGTGAGGCCAGCAAGCATTGAAATTGAAATAATAGTGGCATGACAAGTGTATATTCAATTTGCTACGTATTTAGGAATACAATTGCTTATTCTTCAGCTGTTCCAATTCTGGGCACAAGATGCTTGTCATTTCTAATTTGGTACTCAGCTGCCTGGCTTAGATTTTATGTTAAAAATTACTGTTCAATGTGAAAGGTGAAATGTTTTCTTGTTTAGAGAAAAAGAAGTCTGCTGTTTTGAAGTTCCCTTCCCAAAATCTAATCTGACTCCTACACTTTTTGTCTTAGGAGCCCTGACAAACCTTTTTTTTTTATTTTCTGAGGAACAGAAGAATCTCTGTAATACTCTTTTTTACAATGTTTATCTTCTTTGATTGTATTTTTAATACTGGAGAAATCTCTATGTTGTTCACAGCTACTAGTTTAAGGAGCTGCAAATTTGCAAGTCTTGTATGTCCTGAATGGAATACTGCACATACTCACCTCAGCAACATGAGGCGGACACAGCCTAGAAAGTTCATGTTACAGTGCATGGGGTCACAACTGAAAGTGTCATGGTGGCATCTAAAACACAAATCAATACAGTTCAGTGCATTTATTTTAATATTTCCTGCTGGTGATGTTTGGTTTTTTCAATTGGTTGGCTGACACTGAGGGATCCCCATCAGTATATGTATACGCAGAACCAATCAGCTCCTCTAACTCTTGCGGGAACAATAAGGTATTTTGTACTTTAAGAAATCAGATTTTTAATTTGGGTATGTCTAGAAAGTTAAATTCATTAAAATAAATAAAATTTAAGAAAACTTTGATAAGATAACCTCTCTGAAGAGCTAAACTGTGATTTATTGGCTGGTCTTAATGTCTAAAGTTGCAGATGGTCTTATTTGCAAGTAAAAATGGTAACTTCTGTCATGAGAAGGGAGGTGCCTTATATGTAGCAAACATTTCATATACGGGTTTGTGCAATCAATTATTTAAAAAGTGTGATTTTTTTTTGGTTTTCAAAAAAGGTACTAAAGACCATTGTAAATGAAGTGGAAACTTTAAATTCTGGTCCTGATAATCTTAGAAAATTCAGGAGGTCCACTGAATAACTTTTAACAGCTAGTTTTAGCAGGACTTTTCTGAATTGGCAGTAATCCAACTCATTGACTCATCGTCTTAGAAAGTGCTATGGGTGATTTGTCTAATGGCCTAGCATAGTGCTCCAAAGCAGAGTAAATCACAACGCGTAAGACTTGGATGTGTGACCAATGTGTTTTGTTCACTTGGTCAGCATGTAATTAGATGGAAGATTCAAGCCCTGGCATGCAACACAAGCTATCCTGAGGAAGAAAGGTACCGCCACCACTATAAGCTCTATCAACCTTCAAATGTTTTCTGTTTGCCCCCTAATCTCATCAGCATGAAGTCTTGTATTAACTACACTACTTGTAGGAGTCATTCTTATTCACAAGTACAAAACAGAAAGATTTGATGAGTTTGTACATCCTTCTATCTTACATCATAATTCCTCCTTCATCTCCCCTTTTTGTCTTTAATTTACTGACATTCAAAAGAAAAAAAAATTTCTTTGGTTGTCTGCACATACACACATTTAGGAATACTTGGATGGTCCAGATGAGGAAGGTGCCAGAAAGAAAATTCCTTTCAATTAAGTATATTTTGTAAAGCAGAATATAAATTTTTCCTATCTGTATAGAAATCTAAGGAAAGCTGTCATCTGTACATTTTTCTGTAAGGATTGTTTAATTACATTTTTGAATGCTTGATTAGAGAGGGATACCTGAATGGGACAGGGAATGAGAAAGGTCTTTCAGTCATATAAGAACTGAAATTTATGCAGGAAGATTTAAATGACTTTTAGGCTGCGACTTAGACAAAACCATAATTTAGTTATGAATCCCAGCTATGAACTTAACCAACAGCAGTAAAGAAAGAGACAATTTGGCTGAGTATTTTAGAAGATAGCCACGCTGCTCTTTTTTAAAATAATTTGTAGGAGTAGATCAATTACGGTGCTAACTTTATGATTCAACTATTATGTCTTCAGTCTAACATAGCAGGAATAATCCACAAGTGGAGTTTTTAATGTTCTAAAAGAAAGGCCATATTCTGGTAGCTAGGCAAAAGGTCCAATAGAAGCCTGGTACAGATCCAAGAGAACCTCTTCAGCCCTTGATTGTCAGGAATAAAGGAATTCATGGCACAACTAACCTTTTTTTCTTTTACCTGAGAGTAGAGAGATTGCACTTTATATTTTGACATGTTCCTCACAGGAAAAGTTTGCCTCTGTGTCCAAGAAAAGAAAGTGTACAGTGTCTAGTTCTTTTCTGCAAGACTCCTTCCCCATCAATTCTCTTTGTGGATGCTGTTTGTTCCAGACAGGTTAATCAGACATTCCAGGCATGGATGTTCTGAGTTGATGAGACACCATTTAATCTTTTCCTTTCACAGCAGCTGAGAAGAGAATCTGCCCGATGGCCATATCTTTTTCTTTTCCCTGACACTTGCTTACACCTGCAGCTTCCTTTTCAGACCCAAGTTTTTTGATTTCTAGGAAGAAAAGCTACTTCAGGTTGTCTTTTCTTCCTTTTCCTTATAAAAATCAATGACATTAGAATGCCAGATACCTGCATTTGGAATACGTATTCTTGTTTTCTCTATTGTTCAATCAGGAAAAGGTAAATTTTTAATGGAAGTTGTTTACTCAGTGAGTAAGCTCTATCTGAGGCTGTCTTATGTTCATTTTATTACTGGTGCCATCTTTTCTGCTAATGAGTAGACACTTGTCATGTGAATGGTTTTGTATAGAGCTAGAGAATAAGCCCTGCCTCTTGGTGATTGATAGTGATATTTCACAGACTAATTTCTCATTGTAAAATTGGTACTGAGCAGGACTGACTTCTTGTAGAACTGCCTTTTCAAATATGTGAAGGCTTTTTCATGATCTTCTCTCCATCAAGTTTTACCTGTCTATCATTGTATACTCCTTATGGCAGTTGGGCAACCAAGTACACTTTTGGCATAACTACCAGTTACTCAGTCCCATGTCAGGTTTCAGTAGATTTGTATGGTCATTCCATAGATGCTTCCTCTTTCTCAGGAGTCTGAGCTTGTAAAACCAAGCTGCTTCACCCGCCTCACTATGTTCTTATCATACAGCTGCTTATTGTATACAGAGTAGTTTTGACTTTGGACAGTCTCTCTCCCAGCCCTATGTTTGAGTTGTGCACTGAAGGAAGTGGAGTGTTCCCTACCCTGACTGTGTTGCCGTACCCTTATCCAGTGAGGTGAGGCTGCAGTGGCAGAACAAATTCAGGTCTTCATTTTGTTGAGGTCATAGATACCTCAGCGAGCCTGTCTTCTCAAAGCTTTATTTCCTTTTGCAGTTTTGTAAACTAAATCTTAATGAAATTTGGTTCAAGATGTTTACTGCTTCTTCGAGGTCATAATAGAACCTCTGAAATGGTGTGTTTAAATAATTTGTTGTAGTCTGAGATACACGCTGGCATTTGTTCATGGATAGTGTGCATTTGAATTGTGATAGCCCATTCTGACTACATGATTTTGAATTCTTAACATGCTTCACTTGACATTATTTTTGTCATCAAAATTAGGAATAATTAAACCCAGAGAAAATTCTTTTCCATTCAAGAGCTCAGAACATTTCCTTCAAAATATTTCCTTAGCCCTCACTCACTTGTACTTCATCTGGAGTTGGAAATCACCCACAAAAGAATAAGCGAAGTGTGAAAACTAATTCCACAGAGCTCTTGAGGATGACTTTTATAAGAAGGATCTTTAAGAAACAGAAATCTATTTTCTGTCTCTGTAGCAATCAGATAAATCCTGTTGAGTCTAGATACCCTGTTGTGGATTCATCAAAAAGAAGACATATTCATATGCTCCTCTAAGAGCCTCAGTATAACATTTAGCTCCTGCTAACGTTCACAGAATATCGATTAGACTTGCAGTCACTGAAGCTGACTCCGCAACTAAATTTTACTCATCACTGCCTAAGTTCTGGTAGCTTTGTCATTTAGTTCCTATCTTATATGAAAGTACTGGCAGAATTGACAAAACAGACATTTGCTTTTGGAAGAGTTATGTTTCTGATAGATATTTAGATGTCATCTAACATGATTAAGCATATGTCTTCCCTCCCCTTCCTCTTTTAGAGACCATTGATTTAAGAATCAGGGCGTATGGTGTTTTTCTACTCATCCTTAGGTTCTATTGTCTTGTAATAAATCTACTTTCTACACGCTACTTAAATATTCATTGAGTGAAAGACAGAATGCAGAACAGACTGGGGCTGTACAGGCCATCAGTTAGGGCACCCACTAGGGAAGCAAAACGCCATCATTTTGTTTCCTGCTCCAATGAATACTTAATATGAAATACTGAAATATTCATTGGTAAGTGGAAATGGTATCTGACCACATAAGAAGTAACATCTTACGTTGCATGGAGTTAAAATGAAGGCAATCCTACAATGAGCCTGAGGAAAAAAGGTCCAACATCTGACACAGTGTATAATTTGCTGGTTGTTAGGAAGTGCTGAAAGAAAACTTGCCACCAGTGCTATTGAGAAATATCTTTCTGGGTTTTCATTAGGAGTTTAAAATAATACATATTTGTTATAATGTAAGATGTATAGCTTATTTCTATTGTATTAAGCCTGGTGGGACTATACCAAAAAATTAAAAAAAAAGAAAAGTTTTCATTCATAACAGCTTGGTCAGTACCAGAATAAAAAAGAGACTCTGCATATTAAATATCACCTAGTTGTCATCTTTTCTGAAAGAAATAATGACATTTTTGGTGTGCCGTGAAGTGATGAGCACCAAAATCCTTTATTTTTGTGGAGAAATTGTTATACTGCACATTAATATTTTGATGCATAAAGTACAGGACAGCAGACGATCTATTACAGTGAAGTGGAGAAGTCCAGGCTTTCTGTGAGTGCTGAATAGGTGGTAACTCATGAAAATGTGTTGCTCGGTTCAATCCAGGTCCTAATAATAAAGTGGATATTCAGTTACTGGGAAGATGCAAGTGGTAGAAGGCCATAGATCGATGGGCATGTCACAGAAACTGCCACTGAAATTGCCGTGAGATGGAAGCCTTTGTTGGTAGCTTCAGCTGAAAGGTCAGATCCTAAATGGACAAAGAAATTAATCTAGCATCTCCTTCTTGCCTGTTGGTAGTAATTAGTCTGATGGATCTTTTTCCCCCTTTACTGATCTGAGGCATTTGCACTCTGTGGCATTTTAAAAAATTCCCATCCACTGTGACTTCACATACATTTGGAGCACTGATAGGTGGTGCATAGGTAAGGTGAGCACCTAATTATTCATTATGCAGTTCTGCCAATCAAACACATCTGCTACTTTTGTCTTAGTGCAAAACACTGAGTACAATTTTGATCCTTTATAAACAATTTGGGGGGAATGTTTTCTATAGCACAGGTGGTTAGCCTTTAGACGTTCCACTGTTACTTGAAAGTTATGTAATCATTAACTTCACATTTTTTCTTCTTCACAAATAGTCTGCGAAAGGTGTAAAACAAAGGTGCTCGTCTGAAAATGTTTGACGATATCATATAAATATGTTTGAAATTATGGCTTTTCATGGCTTCTTTTAGAATTCTGTGTTCAGGTGGTTGTTATTGAAAAATTATCATTTATTGTTTCAGAGTTTTTTGAATGTCTGATTTGGTGATATGGAGGTAATGATCTATTCTGCCCTCCCAGTAAAATTTAGTTCCAAAATTAGCCTGTGTTTAGCTACCATGGTGATAAGGGTTTTTTTATATAGCTTTGTTCTTTTACCCTTTTAATCTTCTAATGAACAAAAGTATGCTTCAAGATTTTTCTTAAGCCTTCATATGAACACCAAATTTGATGCATATATTGTTCACAAATTCCAAATTAAATACTGTATCAGTGTGGTTGAGAAGAAATACTTGCAGATGTATCTTTCTTTGTATTTGTAAATAGCTTCCTTTTAAGCTATCAATCTAGGCAATAAAGCTCTAAAAAAGGCTAAAAAATGTGACACAATAAAATACATTAATTAAAAAAATGTGGCAGTTTTGACTCCCTCTTTCAAATACATTCTAATGAACAAAAGAAATTCTAGGCTCTCCCTCTCCAACTGTTTAGGACACAAGCTGTTGACTATTGAGTAATCAAAGTCCCCTTGGACTTGTATTAATAAGATGACAATAATGGCAACTTTTCCAGAACTGAGTGTTCAGTGCATATCTGTGAGGACCATAGAAATTGTGCTGGAAAGAAACTTGAGGGGTCACCTTATCTATCCTCCGCTTCAAGGGCCAGTTAGATTATTTCTTAGGGATGCTTGCTTTTTCATTCCTGATGACCTTCAGTGGTCAAAACTCCACAGTTTCTTATGCATCAGAAAGAAATGGAGGAAGTACATGGAAACGATTGAAGTGTGAATGTGGTAGCCTCAAAATCATATTCTTTATAGATCCATGTGTGTTGTGTAAGTTATAATCAGTTTGATTATACATTTCTGCATCAAATCCCATTCCTGTGTAGCCCAGCATCTGTAGGAACTGTGCATGAAAAGAGTTTCTCAGAAAGAGACACCATCATTTTTGGGACAGCACTGGGGACAAGAGAAAGGAAGAAGAGGCCTCACTGACAGACCCAGGTGTAGGAGTCTTCTCTATCAGGTCAAGCTAGAGAAAATTTGGTTATGTCTTTACTCTGTGGATTGGTTATAAGACCCACAAATGACGAGATTAAGACAAATTCAAGTTACTTGAGTGCATAAGACTTAAGATATGAGATATAAGGTACGTACTTACGTGCGTAAGTTTAACAGCAGAACCTCATCACAGCCACTTAACACTTAATGTAAGGAGAAGAGACAAGACTGTTTAAAATTAATTTTATTCAAAATACATGAAATCTTATTTATAGTGTTGCAAAGGAAACAAAAAGAAGTCGATGCTATAGATTTTTCCTGTTACTCACTAACACTCTTTTGTCTGCTGTTGATTATTGGCCAAGTGGCAAAATGGTGCTGTGGTAAATCAGTCCCTTAATTGACTTATTAGTAGTCTATTCAGATGGTTGAAGTGGGCTTTATTAGCACAACTTTAATTATTGAGCCCTTTAGCAGAAAGAAAACAATATAAATGTTATTTCGTTACCAAGCTTGCTTCCACCTTGCAAGCACAGGGAAAGCGTTCTTCAAAAATTTGCCTGCTTCCTGATAGCTTTTTCAGTGATTTTTCATGAACTCTGTCATACAAAGGGTGAAGCTGTTTAATTTATTTCTAGTTCCTAATTCAAGTACTGCATATAGCAATATTCTCACTAGTGATCCATAGCACCCTGCTGTAAAAAATGGACTCCAGCTCCACTTAAAAAATGTCCTGAGGCTGGGACCTAGCATGAGACTGTAATTATTTGGGACCTCTCCGTTTCCTCCTCCCAGCTCCTCCTGGTGTGAGAGCTGCCAGCTCTTCCCTTTTCTGTGTGTTTTCTTGTGATGGCAAGAACTCTTACATGTTTTGTTTAAAGAAAAAAAAAATAAAAAAATTGATGTACCTGAGGGGGAAAAAGACATTTTTCTGCTGCAGCCTGCTTCAAATGGGAACCCTAAAAAGGGGAGAAGAGGCAGCGTGTGTCTTTCTCAAGAACAGCTTGATCCATGTGCTCCTGAGGAACACGCTGGAGTGCAGGGCAGGATGGCCTGAGAGAGACTATGTGGGGACCATGCAGTTCATGCTCTCCACGTAAATACGTTGTTGGCAGGGAATGTGCTTGTTAACAGTCTTCAGAAAATCTTTTTTTCCCTCTGGAGATTAATTTTTGCTATTAATAGAGTTATATGATTTATGTTAATTGGGTCTTAATAAGGTCTTTTGTGTCTTATATCAGGTGCACAGTGGATGAAGGGGCATAATTTAACTTCAAGTCTTTTGCCAATTGAAGATTGTGACCCAACACTGCAAAATCCCCTCTGTGTCCCCAGTCCTGAAGGAGGAAGATGATCCTTAAAGAAGATATTTTCCACCCTGTCTGGAGAGCCCAGCCTTTGTTGGTGTAGGGAAACTTTGGTCCTGAGCTTTTGTCCCAGTTCTTGTATATATTCAACAATAGCCCATTATTTTTTAGAGAGCAGCAGAGAAGGATCTAAAAGACCTTTTAATACAGTAGCAACCACCTTTCTCTTTCAGTTTGTGTTTCCTGAATCCTCAAACCACCAAGCAAGACAGGACTTTTTTACCCAGAGGACAGAATGAACCACAGAAGTTATTTTTGTCTTAAGTGGTAAGCAGAAGTGAAAACAGTTTGGCTTATCCTGTTAACATAAGCCTTGCATTTGTATCAGCAGAGCAGGGCTGAAGTTAACTATACAGCACTATGAGAACCCATATGAAAACTATGAGAACTTCTTCCAATCATTCACATTCAGCCCTTGTGTGAACCTGTTTCTGAGCTCTCTTGCATGGGAGGGCTGTGTTTGAACCTACCTGTGAGGATTTGTGTATGCTGCCTTTAGCTTTCTGCCCGAGATGCTCGCCCTTTCAGTCTTTAAGCGAAAATGTGCAAAGGCGACTAAAAGCTGATGGGTGTACCCTCTGACCTACAGAGATTGGAGTGGCATACTGCTGCCCGTAGTGGGGTCTGTGCTACGGGTCAAGGCCTTGTTCCGCACTCACACCATAATCCAGGGCTTGTGTAACTGTCATGGGAGAACAATCTAGGAAGTTAAGTCCCAAATTCCCTCTCAGCTCGACTCAGAGTTGTTAATTCCACTTCCCCTGTTAGAGGTTGTCTCTTCCCAAAGGGACCTACAGATGACCCTACATGTATGAACCAAAGTCCCAGCTCAGCCAGCACACACAGTGGTTTGCACTGAAGGTCTCTGGAAACCTGCAGAAAGCAGTCTGGAAACCTGCAGAAAGCTGTCACCCTGGAGGAAATGACTGAGTGCTCGATCATAAAGTTTGTAGATGGCACCAAACTTGGGTAGCACCAGTTGATGCGCTCATGGGCATGGCTGCCATCCAGAGGGCTGTAGACAGGCTGGAGGAATGGGACAATAGTGACTTAGTGAAATTCAGCAAGGACAAATGCCAGGTCCTGCACCTGAGAAGTAAGTGCCTCTGGCTATGACACAGACTGGCCCGGGAGCAGCTGTATGGAAAAGGCCCTACGGGTGCCGGTGAGCAGTGAGCTGAGCATGAGCCATCAGTGACCCTGGCAGCCGTGAGGGCCAACAGCATCCAGGGCTGTATCTGTAGGAGCACAGCCAGCAAGTAGAGTGATGGATTGTCTTCCTCTACTCAGCACTTGTTATGTCACCTCTGAAATACTGTGGGCAGTTGTGAGCACCCCAGTACAAGAAAGACATCAATAAACTGGACCGAGTTCAGCGGAGCTTGCATTGTCTTGAATTGCTATGGAACTGCCTCTTGAGACACATGGAGATGACAGGCTCGATTGCCGAGCGAGGTGGCAGCAGCTACCCCTACCCTTGTGATGGCCTTCACTCTTCCATTTCACATTTCCCACCCTACTATCTCACTTTTGAATTTTGAAAGCTGCTTCCCACCTCCAAAGCAAAGTGGGATCTCTAGGAGGATGTTTTTAACAAGGCAGGATTTTAAAGGAAATGCTGTCATTTCTCAATTTGCCTACATATCTCAGTTTGACTGTGCTTGTAATTCAGAAGCTGGTACGAACGGATGGGCCTGAAAGAATATTTTAGGGCTGAACACTGCCAAGCCTGGTGGGGACTGAAATTCCCAAACTTTTCTTTCAGGGCTTTAAAAGCTCTGCGTCAGGACTCAGAAAATCATGACGTGAATTTGGTAATAGGAGTTACTTATGATGATACATTTAGATGAGTCATAACACATTCAGATACATGCCTTCTGACAATACCCGCTTGACCCTTCTGGCATTGTGGCCCAGTTTCAAGTTCCCCATAACCAGAAGGGTTAGGAATATGAAGCGGATTTTTTTTCCTGACTCTTTTCTGGCTTGGCTTTTTAAACTTAATGTAAATGGGTAGTAACGTTCTGGTGTGTTCAGACAATGTCAAATCTAAAATTTTTAAGATAAAGGCCCATGATTAAAATCTATGAGCTGGCAACACCAAAAATTGGATGCAAATATTGTCATTTAGTCTTATTTTAGATATAATTTATATGGATGTACAATGTAATTTTTATGTCTATAATCATAGTTCCTCTTAATTGACTGCTTAGCAAGTGATTATCACAGTAATTCCTGGGGTTTAATATCTGTAATAAAATAATGTTTGCTTTCTCTTTTCTAAGAAGTTCATTGGCTTCAGTAAGTGTGGCAAAATTTTTCTCCAGAGCAGAGAAAAGCAGCTACCAGTGGAGAATTTGTACATAAGTAGCAGGCTGTAGTGAGAACTTAAAATTATCAATTTCCAAGGTGAATTATTATTTGAAGATTTATGCTTAGAGCCATACATTCAGTGTTTATATCTGATGCCAAGCTGTAGGGAAATATTCCTGACAATGTTTTCCTTGTGCCCTGCTCTGACTGATTGAAATTTACAGCTGACCTCCCCGACAATAATTCTGTCAGAGGATCGGTCCTTCAGGCAAATTGCCAGCTCAGACATGAAAATCTGCAAATGGAAGAATGCAGAAAGCCTTTTGCACTAAAACTGTAGAGATGTAAATTTTCCCTGACAAAGCTGGCATTGTGGCTTCTTTTGCAGCTTTTTCCTTCATCATTTTTCTTCCAACTGAGGAGGGGGAAATGATATTTTTGTTCTCCCAGGGCATGTCCAAACATACTAAAATGCTGTTGTACTAAATACCAAGGACTCATTACTGTTCTTGAAAATTTGTCTCTCTAATGGAAATTTGTGGCCTCTGAGAAAGTTTCAGTTAGTTCCCAATTCCAGGTATCAAAATGACTTCAAGATATCAAAATAGAAGAGTTTCATTATGAATTAATCTAAGGGAAAGATGATTTTCATTGCAAGGGTTTTACTGGTAGGTCATGCTCCTGAAGAGCTTTATGGCCATCAAGTACAATGTGCTGTAAAAAGTGTCAGTGATTCAATAGAACACACTTTTTTATTAACAAATTGATACATGGGACAATTTCACAGGTGTTATGTTGCTGAAGGTGCTGTTTTTGAGCTGGAAAATACCTTCATCTGTGTAACTATGTTCTGCCTTATGATTCACTTTTCATGTAATTAACAATTTACTTCTCTACTCATGTTCTCTGTTGGCTGTTGCTGTGTCCTGTAGAATAACTACTGTGTTTCAAAGATCAGGAAGATGAACCTAGAATTTAATGAATAATTAACATGCAAATTTCATAGGTAAAGTGCCTTGAAAGCCCCAGGGATGAAAAGTACCACACAGAAGTACTACTCTGACAGTTAAGGTGAATTTATGTTGAGTACAGACATGATCTCAGTTCAATTCCTGCTTCTTTTGGACCCTTCCCAAGTAGTTACAGGTAATTTATTTAGGTTTAGAGTTTTGTGTCTGGTCCTGTAGCAGACCACTGCCCTCATGAAGGTATGCTTACAGAAGCAGTCAGGAAGCTGAAATAAGCTCCCTTATAGCCAAAAAGCTGACAGAAAGCTCTCCCAGGCAAGAAGCAGCAAATGATGCACTCAGAATCTTTTTATGGCCAAAAGGGAGGGAACACACTATATATACATACATACATATATATATATATATGGAAGTAAGAATTTATTGTTACGCCGGTGAATACTTTAACAGTCTAATCAAAATACAACAACCATTTATTGTTAGTCCATTTGCAGGAATACCAACACTTGTCCACATTGATTAAAAAAGAAAAAGAAATGCCTCTTAATACTTCTGCACAAAAAAGCTTACAAATATGGACCCCTTTTCTTGGGTGTCATGCTCATCCTTCCAATGTAGCTTGGACAACGCAGGCTGACAGCTCCCTGCTCCTGGAGCCAAGGGGCAGAAGGTGTTATGACAAACCATCAGCATCCTGCTGTCCTCAGAGGCAGGACAGTGATACTCATGGTGGGGCTTTTTTCTGCTCAGTGTTTTCCTTCCCCTGGGCTGCCGGCTACAGCCTGGCAGTGGCCACCAGCCCCAGGCACACAAAAGGCAATGGTTTGTCAGGCAGTGACTGGGGCAGAGGGGAGGATAGAATGTCACCCCCTGCCCAGTGGGGCCACCCCAGAGCTGGAGATGGAGCAGGGGAGGCAGCAGTCATTGTCCCTGTCACAGGGGTTAAACCAGCGACATCCAGCTCAGGTTTTTCTCCTTCTTTCTTTCTCTCTATTTTATGTTATTCTCTAGTTAGTTTTTCACTAGCAGATTTGGTCCTGAGCCACAGATTTCTGATTAACTCAGGTTTTGCTGATCTAGGCTTGTATTGTTGATCAGTCTCTAGTTCGGCAGCAGTAATGTTTATTTCATTGTCTGATTTAAATATTGTCAAGAAACACAAGCACTGCTTAGATAGTTCACAACACATGACAAGTGATGTCCGTAACATAAAACCTAAAGGCTGTGTTTCTAACATGAACTGTTTAATTCCTGTCACCCCCAAAATAAAAGTTGCTTACAGGTAGCGATCATGTCTTTCCTCTAGGGAAAAATTCAGTGGAATCCAGAACAATTCAGGAAGTTTTCATTCAATATTTGGGTGCACTCTGGGGAGTCAGGCTGGAGAGCAGGCCACTGAAATAGACAGCTGTAGAGCCTAAAAGTCTTACCTGCTCTTGCAGTGGGTCACACGCAAGGGAAAGCCCCTGGTTACCTTTGAGCTGTGCTGTCACAGTGCAGGAAGGCGAGAGACTAAGAGGCTGCTAAGAGCACTGGCCTGACGAGAAGCCTTGGCCAGTACGGCTCCTGAGGGTCCAACCCCACGCGGCAATACCAGGGATGCCATCAGGTGGCCCAAAGAGCACTCCTGCCAGCAAGTACTGTCACCTGAGCTCACCCTTCTACCTGTTTTCCACAATAGGGTAGACACAGCCCTTTATACCATGACGACATTCAAAACTCTTAGCTCCGTATATATGGTGTGTTCTTTTCTACCCTCAAGAAGATTTTGAATGTAACAATGTGCATCTTGAACTACACTCTCCTGGAAACTCCACTGACTTGGAAATTGTGTCCTGAATGTAGGTGCTTAATTGGTTTCTTCCAAATAATGAAAGTAGGATCACTTTTTTGTTTCATGGCACAGAAGGACCTAGCTAGGTTTTCTCCCTTGTATAGTTCAACTTTGCATGTAAGGCACTTACCCAGGATGTAGGAGACTCAGTTTCATTTCTCTTCCTCAACTTTTAGTTGAGGGTTTCAATCCCATGCCCTCCCAGTCCTGTCTCCCATTGCCATGGGGAATGTCTCACCACCAAACTGTTTGAGGATGAATGGCAGGGAGATAAAAAGATCTCAATTCTCTGCCCTTGAAGCTCTGTCACTGTCACAAAGTAATTCAAGACCCCTTGTGCCTGTAAGTGTGGCATGACTGTATATCCTACCTGGCTCTCACAGCTCCTTATGTGAGAGAGGGCCTAACTTCGACTTCTGCTTCTGGATGGGTAATGCGTTTATGAAACATTCATTAGTTGAAATTAATAAAGAGACCTTCGGACACCTAAAGAGATCTTTAGAGACCTAAAGAGATCTTTATTTTTAGTATGCTTATTTGAAATAGGTAATAACCATCAGAAATCACACATCTGAATCAATGGAAATGTCATATATATATGGTGTAGAAAACAACCTCCATAAATTTTTCTTGATCTATATGATATTGTTCTCATAAAGTACATGTGTTCTAGCGCACTCTTCAATCATAACAATTTCATGTTACCAAATAAAAAGGGATTAAGAGGAAAAGAGATTATTTCATTTATTAATTTCTCTTCACTGCTAATCTCGCTAAAATAGATTAATGATTTTGGTAACTAGTAGAAGGTTCAGAGCTCTGTAATTTTGTATTTTGGGGAAAAACCCCAAAACTGTACTGACAGATAAAAAAAAAAGAGTGAGACATGAAACAGCAGATGAGATTTAATGACAAAATTTGCTCATTTGCCTGTGCAAATAGTTCTATTGACTTTTGCAAAACTAGTGTAAAGTGAAACTAAGGCATTTAATAATAGCTGTTAGTTTCCAAAGAATTAATCTACTCCTGCAACAGAGAACTGTCCTTTCTCCTCCTGTATTGTACAGTTAATCAACGTCCATTTCTAATGGGTTGTTTTATCTGCGTGGGATTATTTAAGACTTGCTTATACACCTAGAGGACTATGTCTAACGATAAGCAGTGCTGAACCGTTGTACTTACACAGGGACCGTCTATCCCAGCTTCTTAAGATGGTACCATAACTGCTATCCGAGCCTCATAAGACTGTCCCCTTGTAACTGCTGTTTCTGTCCCTTGTTACTTACAGCTATTCCATAAGTATTTCTCTTGTGCTTTTGTACTTTCAGCGTTGAAGAAAGGGAAAACAAATGAACCGGGCAGCTACAAGCCCTCATGTCTGGATTTAGCAGCGTGCCACACTTTAGGAGTAGTTCTGATGAAAACGATAATTGAAGAGTTGGAGGTGAAAAGGGCTAAAATGTAATACAGTTTTCCAAAATGAGATAGATTATGCCAGGCTGTGTTGGGTGCCGGTGCCCAGGCGCTGGCAGGGGGCGCTGCATGGCGGCCTCTGTGAGGAGAGGCCGGGGCTGCCCTGGCCGGACACAGCCGGTTCCAGCCGGCTCCAGCCAACCCACTGCAGGGCAGGGCTGGGCCCCGCAGCCAGGGTGGGGGCGCCTCGGGGAAATGTATTTAAGAAAGAAGTGCAGAAAATGCCACGGGGAGAGGAGAAGGGAACAAAAAGAGTGAGAAACGGCAGAGGCAGCACAAGGTCAGGGAAAGAGGAGGTGCCCCGTGGTAGAGCAAATCTCCACACTGCAACCCATGGAGGACTCCATGACGGAGCAAATGGATATGGCCTGAAGGAGCTGTGGCCCATGGAGAGTCCACGCTGGAGCAGAGAAAAGAGTGAGGAGGAAGGAGTAGCCGAGAGGTGGTGTTATGGACCTGCCCTGACCCCCATTTCCCATCCCCCTGTGCTGCGTGGGACAGGGGAAAGGTGGAAGAGTTGGCAGTGAAGGAGTGAAGATGAGCCTGGGAAGAGGAGGGGTAGGGGAAGGGTGGTGTTTTAATGTTTATCTTTGTTTCTCATTACCTGAATCTGTAACTAAATAGCTATTTTACTTGTCAATAAATTAATTTTCCCTTCATTGAGTCTGTTTTGCCTGTCATGGTAATTGGTAAGCAATATCCCTGCCTTTATCTCAGCCCATGAAATTTCTTATTCCTGTTTTTCCTGTGTTCTCCCTCTGTCCTGCTGACTGAGGGAAAAGGGGAGAGTGAGCAGCAGGGTGGTAGTTTGGCTGTTAGCTGAGGATAACCCACCACACACACTAATCTCATAGTTTCCTTTAATAACACTTTTTTGCCTTTAGTTGCTGGAGACAGAACTTGCTGTCCGGGAAAAGTATTGCTACTCCTACAATTCGGAAATCCAGTTTGAAGTCTGAGCAGTTAGGGGAGCTGTTATTGACGCTTTTTCATAGAATTATAGGATGGTTGAGGTTGGAAGGGGACCTCTGGAGGTCATCTGGTCCAACACCCCTGCTCAAACAGGGTCACCTACAGCCAGTTGCCCAGGACCATGTCCAGACAGCTTTTGAATATCTCCAAAGTGGGAGATGCCAGGACCTCTCTGGGCAGCCTGTGCCAGTGCTTGGTTACCCTCACAGGAGAAGTATTTCCTGAGGTTCAGATGGAACCTCCTGTGTTTAAGTTTGTGCCTATTGCCTGTCACTGGGCACCACTGAAAAGAGCCTGGCTCTGTATTCTTTGTACCCTCTCTTCAGATATTTGTATACAGTGATGAGATCTCCCCTGAGGCTTCTCTTCTCCAGGCTGAACAGCCCCAGCTCTCTCAGCTTTTCCTCATATGACAGATAATCCAGTCACTTCATCGTCTTCGTGACTCTTTTCTGGGCTGTATTCTGTATGTCCATGTCTCTCTTGTACTGTAGAGCCCAGAACTGGACACACTGTTTCAGGTGTGGCCTCACCAGTGGTGAGTTGAGGGGAAGGATCACCTCCAATGTCCTGCTGGTAGCACACCTCTTAAAGTAGCTCAGAATACCATTAGCCTTCTTTACCACAAGGGCACATTGCTGGCTTGTGTTCAACATGGTGTCCACCGTGTCCCCCAGGTTTTTTTTTGCAAAGCTGCTTTCCAGTTCTGTGGCCTGCAGCATGCCGTGGTGCCTGGGGTTGTTCCTCCCCAGGTGCAGGACTTTGTACTTCCTTTTGCTGATCTTCGTGATGTTTCTGTCAGCCCATTTCTCCAGCATGTTGATGTCCCTCTGGATGGCAGCACAACCCTTGGTGTTTTTTTATGGAAAGGAAGAGGATCAAAACTGTTGGAGCTTTCAAAGTGGGCAGGTTCCACTGGAGAGAGAGCTCTCCACCAGCCACAGATGGAATAGACCCCATTTGCAATTCAGTTATGTAAGTTTTGGAACATTTTAGGTGAGAAATTGTTTTGCTTTTGGAGTAATAAAATGTTTTTGTTTGTGCTGGCTACCAAAAGCATCAAATGTTCACCTGGCAAAGGGTCTTTCTAATCTATATCACAATCTGTCCAATTGAATCAGGGAGCTTAAACAAGAAACTCAACTCAACTTTACAGAAATGCAATCAGGAAATACGTTGACCTAAGAAACACGCCTGATGTAAATGAGTTACATACTAGGTATGTTGACACAGAATTCATCTTGTATTCTAGAATAATGTGGCAACCTTATCTAAAGACAAATAAACCCAATATATTTGTGCTTGATTTTGTTAGAATTGTTTGCATGTAGAGAATTGCAAGGTGAATATTGACATGGCAACTAGTTAATGTGTTGACAACAGCTTGATGAAGACAATTTCCATAATTAATCATATAATTCTTCAATTATTTTAATCAGAATCAATGTATTAACTAATAAAATGAAGAGTTGATTAGAAAATTAACACTTTCAGTAGGCAAATCAAGATGAAAACCTCTGTAAAATAAGCTGGTTTTAAGGAGTTTTTCCATCACTAGTGCTCCTGGACCTTGTGAATTCTTTCTGCTAGGGCATGTCAAAGTAAACTAGGAAGCCAGATCTAACCTCTGAACATGAAATGTGCTACTTGGTTCTTGCAGTGTTTGCAATAACTATTCTGCCTGGTCAGTGACAAATCCATCTGGTATAACAGATGTTGCGTAAGCCCTGTCTAATCTCATTCTAGTTGGAGGACAGCAGAAAAAGAGGTTACTCTCTCTTGAGGGAGTCTCCTCCTATTCTGAAGGAGTTTTGTAAGTCTTATAAGGAAATCTGAAGACCTAAGGCAGCTACAGAGTGGTGACAGGTTGGATGCGGAGGCAGCTCTGAGGTGCTGAACAGTGTACAGGTGACTTGATCCGAGACCCTTGTTTAGGAAATTGAATTTGCCTTAGAGGGGTGGAATGCTTGCAAGACGGACAAGGACTGTGTAGTAAACCACACTACTCACAGAGGTAAATTAGAGTCCTAAATAGCTGATTTTGTTTTCAGAGGAAATCTCTAGATAGTTCAACTGAGCCTTTTGTTGATGCCAGCAACGTACTTGCAAAGAATTTCAGCTTTAGTGTAAGTAGACTGGAGTTTCACACAGTGAGTTTGAAATACAGAGAAGAAGCATCCTGATAATCTACAGTGGTGAAAGTAGTATGATAGATCTATGCATTATGAGAGTGAATTTTCTGGACTCATAAGCCAAATTCAGAGATGATCTGTTGAAGTTTAAGTAGGGGAATTTGCATTTTCATAACATTCTCTGGTATATAATCGGCAACTCTTAGGCTATATATATTACAACCTTGTTTTATAGCATTTTTGAAATTGGATCACTGTGCTTACACTAGGGTTTTAAAATTTACTTGTCCAGAGTCTATCAGAATGGTGTGAGATAGTCAAAGCAGAACGGCATTAATTTAAAAAAATGGTCCTTGAGTTTCTTGTATTCCACTTTAGTGTGGGATCATATAAAATATATCATGTCCTCGTTTCTGCTAGGATAAACTTGATTTTCTTACTAGTGGCTGGTAGAGTGCTATGTTTTGGATTTAGGATGAGAATAATGTTGATAACACACTAATATTTTAGTTGTTGCTAAGCAGTCAAGGACTTTTCAGCTTCTCATACTGGCCTGCCAGCAAGAAGTAAGGGGCACCCAAGAAACTGGGAGGGGACACGGCCAGGACAGCTGACCCAAACTGGCCAAAGGGATATTCCATGCCATATGATGTCATGCTCAGCATATAAAGCTGGAGGGAGAAGAAGGAAGGGGGGGATGTCTGGAGTTATGGTGTTTTGTTGTCCCAAGTAACCCTTACACATGATGAAGCCCTGATTTCCTGGACATGGCTGAACACCTGCCTGCCAATGGGAAGTAGTGAATGAATTCCTTGTTTTGTTTTGCTTGTATATGTGGCTTTTCCTTTACTTATTAAACTGTCTTTATCTCAACCCATGAGTTTTCTCACTTTTACTCTTCTGATTCTCTCCCCCACCCCACCAGGGGGGAGCGAGCGAATGACTACATGGTCCTAGTTGCTGGCTGGGATTAAACCAAGACACAGCAGACGTAACTTTGTTCTTGCATGTAGTGGGCCAAATTGCAAAGGTCATGTGTAAAGGTTGCAATGTATATGAATCAGATTCTGTGTGAGTAGGTAAGAAATAAAAGTAATAGCAGCTCAGTCTCCCTTGCACCTATTTGCATTCACCTCTGATTTAAGTCCAGTGAAGCTGGGTTTTAATGAACCATGGACTCTGGTCTTAAAACACTAATGTAAACTCTTCCAATTTTGATTAGCAGAGGCAGCAAGGTATTAATTTTAAAATGGGACATTCCATGCGGGAAGCTTTCTGCCAAAGCATGTCTTAAAGTCCTACCGAAGATGGAAATCTAAACAAGGTGCCAAAGGAAGAAATGAAATAGGATTGTCAGCCAAATTTTACTAGGAGAGATTATATAATAAAGATTCTCAGTAATATTACATTGCAGTGAAGTTGTACTCTAAGAATTACTAACAAAACACTAAAACATTTATTAGATTCAATTATGCATATCTGAAGCCATTTTGTGGAGCTCTTCATTTAGTCACAGCTTTTAAATGAGTAAGAACAGAGAGGTGCATTAACTCTCTTGTCCAATTCCCAAGCCTTTATTGCACCGTTAGGTTGGCTAAACTGAAATCTTCTGTGCTTCTTCTAAAAAACTCCTCTCAGAGAATGGATTCAGAGTTTGATGTGGTCACCTATCAGTCTGCACAAGGGCTTGAGGCAGCAACAGCAATGCCACTATACACACATTGGCTGCCCCTGTTTTGTCTCGTGCAGTTTTGGTTTGTCACAAGCTATTTGCTCTGGATCATTGTACAGTCAAGAAAAAGGATGGCTGTTTAAGACTAATTTGAAATTTAATGGCCACCATGACAGGGATTAACCTAAAGCAACTGGTATATTCTTCAGTATACAGAGGATCATATTTAGGAAGGGATTCAGTGCCTTAGGAGAAGATGAATAGTACATTTTTCCCCATGACTAGACAATTACATCTTGCAGTTGGAGGCACAAGTCTGCTTTTGTTTCAACTAGGATAAAGAATTTTCTTGGTGGTTCTTTTATGAAGATTACTGTGCCCAATTCAGTTTTAAAATTCCTTAATGGTTTATAATTTGTAGCCATCTGTCAGTGGTGTGGTAAGGCATAATAACAGTCTCCTGTTCTCAGTCATTAATATGTTGCTCTGAAGCATCTTTTTCCTAAGCCATACCAGTCATTATAATTTACCCTGCATTCCATTATGCTTTAATTACCTGATCATCTGCGCAGATTATGGTTCAGTATTTAAAAAAAAAAAGGAAGATTCACAATGTTTGTCAGAAATAAGTGTCCTTTTCTCATCTTCACCTGCTGTGTGTGTTTGCTCCAAATTAAGCTGAGTTTGGTAATTGGAGAAATGAAAAAGGTTGTGTGAACTGAAAATCAATTTGGAACACATGGCACAAAGAATGTTTTCTTTTGAGGCATTTTTGTTTTTCGCCTTTTTATGTACCTGTAATTATTTATGCTAATTATAACTAAAGTATCTCTCCCTTACACACACATGAGGCTGGCAATTATATGTGACCTCCAAAATCAGAAATTTATAAGAAACAAGTTAGAATTACAATGCTAGAAAATACAGGCCCTGCTATGGGACCTTCTGCATCCAGACCTATATCTGTCCTGAAACCAAGGCACTATTCTCACTCTACTGCGCAGACGCACAATTTGAGTTTAGAGTGAAGGACTTGTCTCTCCCAGTTATGTGCTATCCAGTTATACCATCAGAGAATTTGTTTAAAACCTCCTAGGTTTTTTTGGTTGAATTTAAGCCAGATCTTTACCTGGATAAATTGCCTTGTCTCTGAATCCAACAGAGCTATGTTTGCACACCAGCTGAAGATCTCGATAGGTTATGCGCAATTGAAAGTAGCTGATTACCTAGTACGGAGGGTAATGACCCCTCTGTGGCCTGGAGTGGAGAGCCCTCTTGGTTGGGAGCCTTTCTCCCTCGCTGCCGGATGGCAGTCTTCTCTGTTCCCTCATCCGACAGTTCCCACTCTTTGCTCAGGAAAGCATCTCATCCTGAAGATCTTGACCATATCACTGTTTGATGACAGAGTTAAGACAATAACATTTTAGTGCAAGGTTCTAGCAAAATTCCTGCTATGTCATTTTGAATCATGCTCAGAAATATGCTCTACCTAGAAATAAAACACCATCTGCAGAGGGATAGTCTTTACTACTTCATTTAGGAAACTAAGGTAATAGAAGTAACTAAGCTAATATAGATAATACTTTTTTTTTTTTTTTTCCTTTGGACGATAGCAGACAGTAACAAAATTACAGTGTATTGTTCAGGCTAATGCTTTATTTGTGCAGCTCCATCACATGATTTCATGGAACTTCAGCTGATAGGGTAGTGATGTGCAAGAAATATGGTAATGGAAAGAAGTTAAATCAAATTATTCTTTTGCCCACAACTTATGGAAGCAGCCTTTGAGCTCTACATCCTACTACTGAGGGGAGGGATAGGTGTTAATTTTATCCAAATCTTGCATATTCCATATGCTGTTCCCTTCATGCCCATTGTTTCCAAGCTCACCATGTTTTCTGGGCTTTACTGTTATAATCCTGAATCTTTTCACTTTTTTTTTTTCTCACGAGTGGTTATGGATCGTATGGGTTAGATGTATCCTGATGTAAATGGGAGGCAGAGAGGTCACGATCATGTCATTTTAGACAGGTACCATGTCAGACAAGGGCATGTGGCATGGTCTCTGTGGCAAGGGTCTGAGGCAGGGCTGTCACATGAAGCTGTTGGCAATAATTGTGATTGCCAAGCGAATATTTTGGAGAAGAATCAGATTTATTGCTTGTAGAGTTTGTGAAAAATCCTTGGCTTTAATGCTGTTACTCTCATATAAAATATTAAGCAAATTTGTAAGTTCTTGATCGTCTAACGACCATGTTACATGGATGAAATGGTTCCTTTGACTGTAATGACTGGACAAGTTTCATAGGCAAAAGCAATCATACTGGACAGCCTTTGCCAAACTACCTGAAATGCTTTATACTGTCATGCAAATTTGATTTTTTCTTGTAAAGGTATATGGGGAGGACAAGTATCGTGTGATAGGTGAATAGCTGATGCTATGCACTAACTTCAAACCTACTGGACTTAAGTCACAGAACCACTCTGTGCCTTAGTTCTTCAGTTACAGAAAAGCAGACAAAAGTATTTGCTTAATTGAAGATTTAAGTCTGCACATACTGTGATAATGCGACATAAATATTCTTAAGATAAGGTATTCCCACCCCACTCTCCAAGGATATGTGTACGCAGTAACCTGAAGTGCAGTAAAGACAAATCCAAATTGGTTCTGCATGAGTCAGGTGGGATCTAGAAGCCCTGTATCTCTTTTTTGGACAAAGCACATCGAAGCCGAGATGGCCTGTTGACTTGGATAAAGTGTCAGATGGCATATTCTGCCTTCAGATCTTGGCTGGATGTCTGTATGGTACCATTCAAACGTAATACAGACATCCAGCCTGTCTGTATTACGTTTGAATGGTACCATACAGACTTACAGCCTTGGTCTTCCTCGGTACAGGGATTTTTACAGCACTCTTCTCAGATGAAAGCAAGTGAAATGTTGTTATGTATATCGAGTCCAGCTGGACTGGATTCAAAGGGAATAGATTCTGATCTCTTCTGAAATGAAGAAAGATTCCTGAAAGATGCTGCTTGTTTTATCTCATCACATACATGTTATTTTGATTCACATTATTTTTGAGGTATTGATAGCTGGCTACATGAGTGAATTTGAATATTAAACCCATACATTTACATGTCTCCTTGGATTATATGCCTCTGTATTGTGTGAGGATATTGGATCTTGCAGGCACACTTGTGAGACACAGTATACACTTTAGATCAGTGACCTGTTAGTAAGTGCCAGGTTTAAAGAAGCTAGAGTTTAAGGAGAACTCTAATAAACAGACAAAAAAAATGCTGTAAGATATTGAGTAATATACTTGAAAAACAAACAGCAAATCAATGGTCTATTTAGTTCACAACCCTTTGGTGTTGCATCATGTATTTGTTTGCACGGTGTCTCATACTTTGCATCTGTTGGCAATATCATAAACATATAATGAATATAAATTACAATACATGACAGTCAATGCTAGTCCTAAAAGACCATTTGCTGAGGACAAGTAACTAAAATGACAAGTTCCAAATGAGTTGCTTGCCAAGATAAAATAAATTCATTATAAAGGATGAAAACATAATTTTTGTGAACCTGACTTACACATAGCTCTATCACCTCCTACAAAGATAAATAACAACAAAAAATTCCAAACTTCCCTTTTAAAGTCTTCACCAGGATAAAGGATTTGCCTCAGCAATGACTTTGTGAGACTGAGCTCCCTAAATGCTTTTGAAAACAGTATGCTGGAGATAATAAATAAGTGACTCAATGCTTTGGCACACTCCTGAAAATGCGAACAGTTGGGACCACAGCTAGCAGCAACAGATGGGGAGTTCTCCAGCTTTGAGCTTTCAGTAGGAGACCACAGTAATCCTGTAAACTTGCCAAAGAAAACACCAAGTTAGGAGAAATAATTATTAGCCTTGCAGTCTTCTAGACTCTTCAGTCCGCAGGCTTGTTAATCAATACCTTCCTTCACGTTCACCTGGTTATTGGGCCTTCACAATCTTTCCCATTAAAAGCAGTGGCAAAACTCACCCCACAATGAGTAGAATGTCTCAGTTTCCTGCATCACCTTTAAAAATATCAACTTCATGTCATCTGATTTGGAGATTGGCTGAAGACGCTTCATGTGAAAGCCTCGAACTGCATGGACAGTGTTAATACCAGTTTACATGATTGATGCTACTTTATTCACGGCACAGTTTAAGAATGTCACCAGCAGTTTCACTTATATTCTGCCTACTTTACTTCATGTCAAGCGCTGTGCTGAGCAACCTATCTCTGTATTGGCCCACAAGAGAGTGTAACAATGTGGAAAGGATTGCAGTGATTTTATTGTTCTACTGATGCTCAGCTTTCTATCATCATGTCAACCTACAAGAATAAGTACTTGGTCGGGGGTGACCAAGATACATTTGACAGCTAGCCAGTTAGGGACCATACTGTGCTGATGCTAACGAGCTGGAGAAAGCATCAGTCAGGGAGGAAAAGCTGAAATGAGACTTCTGACACTTTTTGATCAAGACTTGTGATTTAGTGTTGCATCTGTCTGTGGCACTGAATCCCTATTTTCTCTTAGATAATAATTTTGCAGCATTCTGGGCATGATTTTATGGCCAGTGCAGTAAGTGTTTTCTGTGTGTAGACCTTGCCCCATAAGCAATCTACTATTTCAAGGCTTCGTTAGCCCTGGAGGTGTAACTACAAATATAAGTTGTTCAAAATACAAACAACTATGACAGGTGCAGCACATGCAGGAACCTTGCAGGGCTGCTTATTACAAGGCTACACAAACTGTTTGGTGGTTTCCAGATGATTGCAGACATCTGTTTTCGCTAACAGAACACAAATCGTATAGGAGTAGTCAACTGGAGATAAAAAAGGCAGGATTTGTCCCAGATTATTAGAAATCTAATCAATACAGCCAATAAAGTTTAAAATGCAGTTTAGCTAACCAAATTCAGATGTCTACTTTAAGTGATTTGAACTAATCCTGAGACACTGCTGACTGTACTGGGTAGATCTTCATTGATTATAGTAGCAACTTAGACACCTACTATACCTCTAGACACTCTCATGCAAATGTCCAAAGGTGGGTGCCTTAGTCTGGAGTTGAATCTCACTTTGCCTTTCTGGATCATATTCTGACACTGCTGGATTCAGAAGAGGTTGACCCCTAGCAAAAAAAAGAAAGGCTTTTCAACTAGAACTATGTTTCCTAAGCTTATTTTTCAGTTCCAGGTTTAGAATATCAGGTGTCATGTGAAATTCCATACATTCTGTAAAGACACCTCCTTTAGTGGGCACCATAGGCTCCAAAACCTACCATAAAACTCTGTAGTGAGTACTCTGTGTATATCTAACATGGCTGGTCAAAAAGCGTGGGGGACTGGCTATTGCTCACTGAGTGCGACTTAGTTGAGCAGCGAATTTTGGATCTCATGTTCCCCTTGTGATAAGCAGAGGGAGAAATATAGGCTATGTCTGCCTGCCTGGCAACTCAGTCTCTCCCTTCACAGACATGCGCAAAGAGGTGAAATATCTTTTTCCTTGAAAAGTATATGATAAATAGCCATGACAGCAGTCAAAGGAAGGAAGATATTTTTATCTTTTGCTCAGGCACACAGCCTAAGCAGTGTTGTACAAGATAACAGAGGAAATCTGTGGCAGAACAGGAAAATTACTTTTGATACCCTGAGTCACAGCTCAATGCCTTGCCAACAACATACTTTTCCTCCAGGGAAAGTTTCCTCTTTTTCCATAAGAATACTGGCTTGTCCTGTAAAAATAGGGTGATGTTAGTTCCCTGTTGCTTTTTAATATTCCTGTTATTATGCTACTGCTGGTCAGGCAAAGAATATCAAATAAACAAAACCATCTCCACATGTCAGTAATATACTCATTTATTAATCTTATTGAAGGTAATTACTTTAAATGGGTAAATCTGAGGTGGTGCATTTTTCTTCTTTTTCAAGTGTGTAAAAAGAATTATTAATTCCAGCATGGGAAGAAAGTTAAGTACAGGATAAAAGTGATCTGAAATCTATATATTCCACAAGGAATGAGAAAAAATAAGCAAGAACATTGCTAGTCTGATAATGAGGCTGTGGGAGGTGGAAAATATCAATAAAGAGTCCAAAAAAGCTGATCTAAGCAATGATCTAACGAGCTGCTATTTCATAGCATCCGACTTTTGTCTTTTAAAGTGACAAAGTCAGATAAATACACTTAGACATGATCTTGTTTTAAGGTCATTCTAATCTTGTGGAAAAGTCCCTAGTTGTATGAGCATTTATTCTGTTCTTAAAATATTTCACTTGAGGAGAATTTTGATATGATAGTAACGGCTTATAGGCTGATATGCTCTAATTTTCCCCCTAATGTCTGTGCAGGAGCCAAGAAATCTTCCCATACTCTTTTTTTTTTTTTTTTAGGTAATCTTAGTAATTTCATTGTGATGAAACCAAATCAATTGCTTGTAGTCAACTGGGGATTAAAAGTAATTCAGATATTAGTAGCTTAAATGGACCACAGATTTCTTTCTGAGGTTTGATTAATCAAAAAAGAGATGAGTGTTTCATCCAGATCCAGTAGGTCTCCAAAATTTCTAGTTTCAGAAATATTAAAATATTGGTGATTATGCTTTGATTTTGCCTTGTTTAGGGCTTGCTACTGTGGCATCTACCAAATGTCTTGAACTGAAGCTCCATTCCTTTTCCTAAATCCCCTCTCTTCCTCCCTCTCTTTTCCATCGATCTACTTTTTCCTCCTCTTCTGTTTAATCAGTGCTTCCCAGAATCCTATTCTGTAGCAAAGGGAGGGAAAAAAAGAAGTGGCCTAAGGAAAAGAATTCTTTCTATTTCAGTTCTGGCCTCTACTGCATAAATGGGTAAGATTATTCCTTGTATCAGTTCTTAGCAGTTCCAAGTGCAGCTCTGTCTGCACCTCCCACTGCCTTACCAAAATCTGCCAGCCAACAAAGTGAGTATAAATGAACAGCAAAATGGCTCAGCCTGCCTTGGGGAAGGTCAGCCTCATGTCAAAAAAGAAGGAAGCAAGGAAGAACTTATTTTGGTGCTACCAAAAGTGAGAGGTTTCTGGAAAGGGTGTAAGAAGCCATAGCCTGGTAAGAGCATCTAGCCAGCTCTTTCCTAGGTGGAGGGAATGGTGCAAACGCAGTTACCTAATATGTAGCAAGATAGAATGGAAATGGTCCAACCTGAACCTTACTTGGCATATGTCTCACTAATACCTCTATCCTGCAGACCCAAAGGTGGTCCCAGGGGTGCTCAGAGTCCAGGACAGTCGAGACATGTCATGGGTGAGAAGATGAGTCCCCTGTTTACCTGAAAGCATGTAATGCACATGACCAGTGCTTATTTCTTTCTTAAACTGACAGGTTGTACCCACAGAAGCAAATAGGAGATGCAGATGGTTGCCTTGAGTTACCCCAACAGATCAGCAGAAACCTGAAGAACTTTCCTGGCAAAATATACCGAACATACTGACTTGCAAGAGGTGGCAAATCAATTGGAATCTTACCGCTGTCATTTGTGTGTGAAATCTTAAATTTCATGGTGCATTAAGTCACAGTTTTGTGTCATGTTAACCTACCGTTGAGAAAGCAGTAAGTTTCAAAGGGTAAGGGGTGTCTTTAAGTGGAAAAATCTGTCTTATATTTGGTCAGCTATTTATCTGAATGAGTTTCAGTCTTTCAGACTTGTTGATTCATATATCAAAAGCAGGGCTGCTATGTAAAGGTTTATGACTAAAGGCAAGGTAGGTTAATTACTAACCAATGGGCTGAATCCTAAGTACCCTGCAATGTGATTTAAGATTTATATAATGGTGATTAATTAATACACAGGCTGGATTAAGACCAGGTAAAGGGGAAAAAATACTGGTGGAACAATAAAGATGATAATTTACTGTGGTTGTATAGAAACATTCTCTTCTGTTTTTCTGAAGTGCCTGATAAGTCCCTGAGAACTACTGCATTTTTTGTAAGTAAACATAACATTATTTCTATTGCAATTTGATGCATATGGCGTATTTTCCAAGGTGTTTCAAGTTGGCTCATGGAACTGGTTATTGAACCAAGATGTGAAAATACTAAGCTTAGTAAGTCTCAGCCTATAAATATGAATTATCTTCCTCCATCAGCTCTGATTATAACAGATTTCTATCTGAAGCCTGTTGAGTTATATATGTGCCTTTAGATTTCAAGGTCTTTCTTACACAATCATGTTGCATTTGCCACAGATTTTGCATAATGATCTCTTGATAAAATTAAGGGTATTCTCATTGGAAATAAATCCTCATTTTCAGACTAAAAAAGGATTTTACTGCTTATCAATGACTTTCAAATAACTTTGCTCTTCTCCACGAGCTTTCAACCAAAATGGCTTTCCTCTGCTCAAATGAGGCTATGGGAAATATAAAATGGTTATAAAATCTGAAGTTCAGTATTTAATTTTACCAGACTAATTGATTCATTATATAAGTTCTTTTTTTTTTTCTTTTTTTTTCCTTTTCTTCTGTTTATGGCGAAATACTTGTCCCTGCAAAGTTATAGGTCTGCACAGAAGCAAAGCAGGGTCAAGGAGAGGGAACCCACTGCCAACCAGCAGAGACGGTAGATAGTGTTCTGTGCTGCTGCACTGCAGCCTACTTATGTTAGCATGGGAGGACTTGACCCTTGAAGACCATCTTGCCTATTAAAATAATTTAAAAATTACCCTCTCTTCTTCAACAGCACTTTATAAGTGGCATGTTTCTTCCTATTATTCCCCTTTAACATATGCTCGTCTGTTTTCACCAAAACAAACGCTGACTACAACCTGGATTCCTTATCTTGACACCATCTACATCGTACCAATGTATGGTGTGAGGCCAGGCTAGTGAAACTGTGCGAACTTCATAATCAGAGGTCATTAACCCAACAGGAAAATCACTTGCCTCATTGGCTATGGGTGAGAATAAATTGGTGAACAACTGAGCACAGATTGTCCCTTGTGAATGGCTGAAGTCACCCATTTCTAAAAAATTGCCAGCAGGTCAGAAGCAGTCATAGAAGAAGCTGATTGACTGACACAGCTTTAATTTATAGCAACAACAAATGATTATTTCAGTGTATGCCACAAGGAAGGTGTATGCTAGTGCAGCTTTGGATTTGGACCATTTGATGCTTACATTGTATTTTTTTATTCTTCTGGAGGCAATATCCGTAAATATTGATGGAACGTACCTGGTGATTTGAAAGCAATGACTGCAACCTTAGGTGGAAATTTGCATCTTTTAGTGCAGCTGAAATCTGGAGGAGTAGTCATCAATAAATCAATGCAAAAGGGCCCTAAATTGCTGCAGATGTCTATGACTATTTCTGACAGTAATATAATCTATATTGAGAATATGAATAAGGGTTTGTATGGTTTATGTGAAAACCTCTCTTTTTTGAATTCAAGAAATATGATGTAAAAACAGAAGTTAGATGAAGTAAGGCTGTAACTCACACTCTGTCAGTACCAGGTTACTTTATATTGAACATTTATTGAAGTTCTGGGCATTTAAATGTGAACTGAACAAAAGATGGAGTGCACACCATTTTCCTTGAAATGCCATTCCCCAGCCAAATAGATGTCAGTGTCAGGAATATTTGCTGATTCCTTGATTTTTTTTCTTCTAATTGGATTCCATTACTCCTAATTATATAGACTCTTACTATTCTAAAGGATTAATCTTCTTTTAAGGAATGTACATGGGCATTAGCAGCAGATATATTTTTTTCAATAATAAGTTATGCTGTTGCTAGTTTCAAATGGATGTACTGCTCAGTCTATGAAGACTGACTAATTAAAGATGTCATGCCAAATATTTGCAATATTTGAAGAAGAAATTCACAGAGCATTCACTGTAACCGTGGGATGTTTTCCAGAGCTTTAAAGAACAGTAAAAAATGTAAATCCCAGATTGCTAAAGGAACTTTGCTCTGTCACTCTTAACCAGCCTTAACCTCACTTTCAGCTCTCAGTCCTTCATCTTTGGAGCTGAAATCCTGTGCAGTTTTGTCTGGGAACTGTTTGATTTCTATGTTCAGAGCAGGCTCAGGCGACCACACAGAAGACCCTTTCCCTATCTCAAAGACAATTCCTAGCCCATGATGTTTCCTGAAACCCGTTTCTTTTTCTTAGGACATGTAGGCTTGTCTTCAATATTAATTTTCTTTTTAAAGGTTGCATTGGGCATACCTGTTGGGGTGTGTGCAACCAGGGCTGCAGGGTGACCTGTGTAGGAATAGGCAGGAACTGCCTGGGGAGATCATGGCCAGTTCCAGATGGCTCGGCAGCAGCTGGGAACACCACACTGTGCCCTGAAACTGCAGCCAGTCAAAGGAGCTTATGGTCCTCAGATGTGTTTAAGAAACGGTGGAAGCTGCCAGAGGCAAGAAATACACTTTGACTCGCCTGAGGAGTTATGTGAGAACACACCTGAGGAGACACAGGAGGAGACATGTGAAAGTGGACACTTGCTGGGGACACAGCTGTAGATGCACTCTTGGAAAAGAGTGCTGTGTGACAGAGCAAGAGCACCTCTGAGGGGATTGTGGTCCATGGGTAATGCCAGAGCAGGGACACTCCTGAGGGACTCCAGCCATGAGTAATTCATAGGCTATCGCCAAAGGGAGTGAGGGCTCTGGATGAGCAGAGGGACAGTAAGAAGCAAGGAGCAGCAGGGGAAAATGAGTAAGAAGCAAGGAGGGGCAGAAAGAAACCATTACAGCCAGACTCCAACCTCCTGTGCCACCCATCACCTCACCCAAGGGATTAGGAGGGCCTGAGTGTGACGCAGACTGAAAACAAGGGAGCTGGGATGAGGAAGGGTGGAGGAGAGCTGCTGGAGGGAGAAGGGGTGTTGGACAAAATCTGAGCTGTGTACTGACCCGGCAGTACAGGGGCACAGCCGTGGCCTGAGCTGGGTGTTGCTGGTTTAACCCCTGTGACAGGGACAATGACTGCTGCCTCCCCTGCTCCATCTCCAGCTCTGGGGTGGCCCCACTGGGCAGGGGGTGACATTCTATCCTCCCCTCTGCCCCAGTCACTGCCTGACAAACCATTGCCTTTTGTGTGCCTGGGGCTGGTGGCCACTGCCAGGCTGTAGCCGGCAGCCCAGGGGAAGGAAAACACTGAGCAAAAAAAAGCCCCACCATGAGTATCACTGTCCTGCCTCTGAGGACAGCAGGATGCTGATGGTTTGTCATAACACCTTCTGCCCCTTGGCTCCAGGAGCAGGGAGCTGTCAGCCTGCGTTGTCCAAGCTACATTGGAAGGATGAGCATGACACCCAAGAAAAGGGGTCCATATTTGTAAACTTTCCTGTGGAACTATTTTAAACATATTAAGCAGGCTATTTAAAAAATCGGTTTGGGCAATGAGTGTTGGTATTCCTGCAACTGGACTAATGGTAACTGTAATATTTTTATTTGACTGTTAAAGCACTTACTGTCTTGGCAGTAAATTTTTAGCTCCTCATATATAGGATGTTTTCTTTTTCTCTTAAATTTTTTTGAGAATAATGAAGGAAAACCGATAATAGGCAGACTTGTCAGGTAAAGCTCTAAGGAACAGAGGTCAGCTTTTTCAGCTTGCCTGTCTCCTGCAAGTCTGGGCTTTGATGGCAGGATTGTCCTTTGTTTCACTGGACATTGTCCAGATAGTGTAGTACCACTGCAGACTTGAAACTGCCAATAAAAGAACGTCCTCATGGAAATGCAGGGCTGGAGAAGACCTCACAGGATTATCCAGCATAATCCTCTCTTCCGAAGCAGCATAAAGGTTCATTCACAGATGAATATCAGAGTCATCAGAAACCTTGAAAGAAAGCATTTCTATAGCTTTCCTAGATGGCATTTCACTTTTCTGTGTTCATTAAAGAGTTTGTCATAATAGTCAGGCTATTTTTCACCTTTGAAGTTTAGGATTTTTACACACTTGTCCAGGTTTTCTGGACTGTGGGCAGCTCTGACAGAGCAATAGTGCACTAGCTCCAACACAGATCAGTTGCCAAATTCTAAACCTCTTGAAAATGTAGGCACAGATCAATGTTACAAAGGATGCACAGCCCCCTATGGTGAGTCTACTGCCCAAACATAAATACATTCATGTACACTCTAATTTACCAGTCCAGATTTCTAACCTATAATCCACTGACCATCTCTGCCTCTCCAACCTGGTGCTCCCTACCTGCCCTACTGCTCTAGGTATGCTTTAAGTACTTAAATCAGGATCCTACCCATAATTTTCACTTCCCCTGTTTCCTTTTATCATGCTTCACTGCCCATTTCCCTTTCTTTCACTCAGTTAAACCTGTCTGACCTCTGCAGCCACATCTTCTGTCTCACCCTGCTCTTGCAGCTAAGCCTAAAGTGCACCTCTCCCGCCTACTGCTTTTGGTGCAGATCCAGCTGCTGCTGCATATCACTTTGAAGTGGTTCACGTAGCACTGCTGATATTTGTATTTACGGTGTAAGAACAATTGATCTAGGTAATATTTCTTCAGCCTTTTTAGAAGAATGTCTCTCAAGACAGTTTCTGAGTCCTTGCAAATGCAAGATACATTATATCTACTGCTTCCCTTTAATCCATTATGCCAATTATATTGGCAGACAAGGACATTAGATTGTTTGACATCATCAGTTCTTAACACACTCAAGTAGTCTGTCTTTTATCTTACTGTCTTCTGCTGCTTTTGAATTGATTGTTTAAGAGTTTGTTCCAGAATCTTTCTGGGAATTGAAGTCAACTGCTCTGTAATTCTCTGCATCCCTCCCCCACCCCCCACACTCCCCCCTTTTTAAAGATTCCCTTTTCCAGCCCTTTGGGACTTCTCTGGTCGAAACCCAGTAGATTTCTGAGAATGTTCTTGAGCCCAAAGGCATAAAAATGATTTGTCCTAATTCCTTTTCCCTAGTGCATATGGTGAAAGTCATAAGACCCTGCTGAATTGAATACATTAATTTACTAAATATTGAACCTCTTTTTTTGGCTTACTTTCCTGCTGATTGTTAAATTTAATTTTGTTAAGCCTCAGCAAACTAATTTTGGGAGGAGCGAAGCCCAGAATATAAACAAATTTTCTGCATTGCTTGTTATTGCTCTTTTTCCTGGTCCTCTAACTTTTTTGAGCAAGGGACTTCCTTTAGTATTTGTAGAAATGTATTTTATTCATAGATGAAATAAATCCTATTTGACGGACTGTAATCTTTTTCATCCTTCCTCCTTCTTACATGCCTAAATCTAAGCAGAGAAACAGTCCCTTAGAGATGTGTAAGACTATTTACCTTCAAATAAGGCAAGTGTCTAAATGTCTGGATTAATAGAGATAACTACGCAAGCACTGAGAGAAAAACTACTGTGTCAAGATTAGGAGTGGCATTGTCTGTTAGGCACAATAACTGACTTTCTGCCTTTTTAACACTAACTTTGCATCTCTCCTGTGGTTAGATTGCTTCTGTGTTTGTACCTTTCAAACTGACATCTCTCATAAACACAAAATTCATGTGTGTACTTTGAATATTTCAGTCATACACTGGGGTGGAGGGCAGAAATGATTACAAAAATAATCTCCCATGTGGAGAGCAAAAGCGCCTTGTACGAGCCAGAGAATATTTTTGTGGGAAGTTCTAATCCCTTTAAAATATTACTTTATATTTATGTAGCGCCTTCCACCAAAAGATCTCCAGGTTTTGTAGAAACGCTAATTGACTCTGCTGTGGTGAATCCTATGGGGTAGGAAGGAAACACCTAAAATTTATATCAGGAGAATCAAGCACAGAGGATAAATGACTTATCTAAGGTTACACAGAAAGTCTCTGAAGGACCAGGATTAAAAGCCTTTGTATTGCTAACCTTCCCCAATATAAATAACTACTTATAGTAAAATTGCCATCTTTAAAATAGAATTACTGCTTTGATCTAATAACATTAGGAAAAAAAAAAAATCTCTTTGGTACCCATCTATTGAAACTCCCTTTATTCTCCTTTCAAGGACTTGGTCTACAGAGAGGCTTCAGTGGGCATACAAGATTCCTCTCTTTTAATTAGAACATTAATATTCCCACTGTTTCCTTAGCTTCTAACTAAGACTAATTTTAATTCTTCCCCCTCCAGTCACTTGGCAAAGAATGTGAAGACAGTATCAGGATGAGGTTCTGTATGCAAAGCTTTCTGAGTCACAAAACATAAGGCTGTGTTGTTATACCTGTCAATTTTTTTTTGTGTAGCAGTACCCATGCAGACAAATGTCACATTATCTCTGCACCACAGCAGGATTCATTTGCTTTGCTCCTTCACTCCCCTGAGCAACGTTTTCCTGTATTTTAAACAGAAACAAATTATGTCATGAAAGTATATCTGAAATGGTTGCAATGTAAAAAGTTTACCTCTCCAAATAATAATAATAATAATAATAACAACAATAAGAAAAAGCTCTTCCAATAAGCATGTTGCTTAGCAACGTGGTACAGAGAGCTGAGGCAACTGCTGGAGACCATTTGAATTGACAAGGCATCTGCAGATGAGTGACAGAGCTGCCGTAGCTGGCAGCTCTGGCAAACAGCTTGGAAAAAAGGGATGACAAAACCCCAAAATTACTAATAGAGAGAGTGGGATGCCCTTCGTGATGACAGGGATGGTGGGTCCCACTAAAGAAAAGAAATAGTAAAAGGTAAGAAACAGAAGTAAAGGAAAAAGCAAGGTAGAAAAAAAAAAAGATGATTAGGACTCCATTCAAACAGTTCATCTGGCTAGAAAATATGATTAATGTTCATTCCTAAGCAATTACAGCAAACAATTTTGCATGGTAGATGTGAAGTGACATGAATAGGAAAGATTTGGATATGTGCATTTGCACAACCTAAAGTGCAGTTACCCCTGCACTTGTTCACTCACACACTTGTGTGGACTCAAGAGGGAGCTGGGAGCTGCCCCTGCAGAGCAGACATCCAGCCATTACCTGGACATGCTTTAGTGACCTGTATCCCACTCCACTACTCTAGGACGAGAAGAGCATAGGAGGGGTACAACAATTTAGAGAGTATTTCTCCATGCTCTGTAAATTTGATGCTCTTGAATATTCATGTCCATTTGAATAAACAGGAAAACAGAGGCCATATCAGTAGCTGTCAATGTGCACATCTTTGAGATCACAAGTCACCCATCACATGCTTTAAATTCTTGCAGGACCACCAGATTTTCAGCTCCAGTCTAGATGTACACAGACTCTGAGGGAGTCAGAGCAGGGCTGGGCACACAATGTATGTTAGAGCAGGTGCGGGAGTACAGAGCATGTTTTCATTCTTCAGCATTTGGACTGAGTTGTGCTATGTCTCTCAGAGGCTCTAGTCTTCTCTTTCCGTAGTCCTTTGCAGTTTATACTCATACTTGCTGTGTATAGAAGTGTGCACATCAATAACTGTTAATGTACTTTACATTTCTTTCAGTACTTCTTACCTGAGGGCTTTCAAAATGCTTTAGAGTTTTAAGGAGAAGGAATACGCACTGTGACCAAATTCTGCTTACACCAATGTCAATTCATAACAACTGCATGGATTTCAATGCTGGTGCCAGATTTACACCGCTGCATCTGAATGCAGAATGTAAGCTGCTGTGCCTGCACTGGTAGCTGTGGGTGGGCAGCAAACACAACACACAAGTAGTGGCTTCACCCTCTTCCCTAAGAGATTGTCATCTCTGGAGTCAAGTGTGGCAACTCTTTAACAAAAACAGTGTAGCTGTTTAAAATAGGCTATGATCCTTTGGGAAATGATCGGAAAAATTGTATGTTGGGTTGTCTGACTTCAACAAGTTTACAAATGATGTATTTGATTTCAGATGATTAATTATAGCAATCCCTTTAGCACTTCAAGGAAGAGACATTTTAAATCACATCTGTTATCATTTATAAGAAGTGAAATTGATTTAGTATTTTGACATGATTCATTATTTAGGTACTGACATAAATTTACATGTTTCTGTGATGTTAGTCTTTACTCTCTATTTGAGAGATAATACCAAGTCTCCTTACATTCACGTGTTATTAGCTACTGCATAAATATGTGAAAAATGACAACAGTGTTTTCCTTTCCAAAGCACTCAATACCTCTAGGTCAATGCCATGTTCCATTAGTTATCTTAGTGTGCATACGGTTTAGTAAAATTTCTAAAACATTAACAGATATTATTGAATACTGAGAAGTCCACACAGAACAAAGTGAAAATGCATGTAGTACAGGTCTCAAGAAACAGGACAAGATAGTCTTATCAATTGCTATGGTGGTTAATCAAACTTAAGTCTGTTAAACAGTGGATCCCCAACTGATTTTGCTTTCTTTTCTGTTACATGTTGGATATAAAATGTGAATGTCACAGCCCGTTTGTTTCCTCCTCTGACTGTTCTCTCCTGATAGACTTTGGTCATGACGTTTCTGTCCATGATTAATGCTTTCTGCTGTGCCTGGGTGGCTCAAACCATCTGTCCCATCTGGGTGGAGGTGAGCAGGCCTTCTAAAACCATCCTTTGTTATTTACTGTATGTGACCTATGGTAATACAATATATTTACCATCAGCATTTAGAACTTCTTATTGATATAGAGCATTGTGGTATATGTATTTACTAGCACATATTGTCAGTGTTGGTCTTACAGGCTTCTCATAATATTACGTCAAGTTCAATATCCTGATCCCTGCCTACAAAGTCCTTGTTGGTCTGAGCCCAGAGGATCTAAGGGTATGTCAGCATTGCATAGCAGATCTCAGTGCAGTGGTTCCACAGCTTGCACCAAAGAAGCTAGCAGAGGGGTGGAAAATAGATGTGGTAATATGACAGTATGTCCAAGATGACAGATTTCAGGACACCAGCATGGGTGCGTACCCTGGCATGGATGCATATCACCTCCTGCAGAGAGAGATCTTAGTGCTTTGCTCCAAGTACGCATAATCTAAAAGGTCTCCTACCAGTCTGTGTAGACCAACTTGTTAGTACCCTTCCTCAGGTACAAGCAAACTCAGTAACCCATCTGTTCAGCTCATCTGTTTGGTAGATGAAGGTTTCTCAGAGGTTGTTTCGAACAAGATCTGTTAGAAACAAGGAATCACCTTTATAGTGACTGCTTTAATACCCTTATTTTTCCAGAATAAGTACATGGCATGTATAGTTCTCAAGAAAATAAACTTCCAAAGTTTGGCAATCTGGAAGTTTATTCTGCCTGTAAAATTCTCCCTCTTCAGAGAAATCAAGGGAGTTAAAGCTTCAAACTGGACCAACATTACTTGTGTCACCTCACGCACTGGTGGCTGGTACTAGGCACTGGGATGGCATGAAAAGGACAGGCGCTTCTGTGGAACCACTGCTCACAGGCAGCTCAGCTGGGTCAAGCATGGCTGGTTCCTGCTAGTGTGCACTACTGGTGGGGCTGGTTTCCCTGCTCATATCATTGAGATTGATGAGATACTGTGGGATAATTTTTGTTCTCTAACTTAAAAATGGCTTGTGCGACATGGTCATTTTACTTAGCAGTTATTAGTTTTTAAAGGGTGGCATCTGTCATCTCATGCTAGCTAAAATGTTTTAGTTCAGAGTTTATTGCATTTCTGGTCAGTTTTGAAGAGACGAGGGAATAGAACGTTCTTCCATTTCCTGGTCCTCTGTCTTCTTTCCCCCTTGTTAGGCTAATTTAAGTGCCAAACAGAGTGCCCTTCTCTTCGAATGCTACAGTCTAAACCTGCTGCAGCCTAGGGTTGCTGTATGTGCTGGTCTGACACTCTCTAACTCTTTGGGATGTGTCAGTGCCAAAAACTGTCATCTTTGCCTGTTGCATACACGGTGTTTATTTCTCACACGTCTCTAAGATAAATAGAGGGATTTGAGTAGGTGGTTGTTTTTGGTTTGATTTTTTTTGTTCGTTTTTTGTTGTTGTTTTTTTTTTTTTTAAACTCAGCTGTCACCTGCTTGTTAGAAATCTTCTGTTCTTGGTCTTGAGGGAGCTCTCAAAACCAGATATGGTGGGTGGCCCAGATGGTGCCTCAGCTGAAGAAGGGGATCTTGAATAGAGTGGAATATAATACTCAGCAGTTTGCAGACCACTGCTGCAGCTCTAAGGCACTAAGGGCACAATGTATTAGCTACTTTAGAACAAATTAATAAATGAACAGAATTGCTGAGGGGAGGGCAGAGAGTGCATAATTGGCATCAACTATGTTATCAGGACACGTTTCAAATAGATAACAGTTTTCAAAAGCCATCTGAGAAAATGACCTACTTAAAAATAGGCACGAGAAAAAAGCCAAAACCAGACTTGTGCCTGTTTCTGGTGATTATTCAAGTGGAAATTAAAAGATCCCTCAGTGCTTTCTGAAGAGAGAAGAGGAAAATACAGCTTTCCTGGACTGTGCTCCATCTGCCAATAAAAGTGACTTTAAAGCCTAAAACTTCATGTAAGTTACTGCCAGAGCTACAATAGCTATTGCAGTTGCCAAAAGAGGCATTTGCAATGCTGGTATCTGACTTATTCCTGTGAATCCCTCTGAGATGAGGACAGCACTCCGCATAACCCAGCTAGTCTTTATTGGAAATTACATTTATAGATACACAATTTTATATAGTAATTCCTTTTTGTCCCTACTGTGACACATCAACTACTCCTTGTCATATCAGTCTCCTCTAGGAGCAGATAGAGATGTTTCTCTGCTGCCTTCAGTACTCAGAGAAATATCTATTACCAGAGCCTCTGATAACCAAAAACAGAACTGAAAGGAATTCTTTCATCCAAAGAAATGACAGTGGTATCCCAATAGCTTAAAATGATTGTACTGAAATATTTTTGTATTTGCCATGAAATATAACTCTTATTTTACTGTTCATCCATTTTCTAAGCTTTCTTAACTTTCATAAATTAAATGAGAACTGTTGAAAAACCGGACAAGAAATGTTTAACACATTATGAAATAAGTAGATAGAGACACATCTCTCTTTTCATCTCTGAATTAAAAATCAAGGGTAGACAGAGACAATTACATGATCTTGTATTTTTACATTATTTTAAGATTATAATACATAATGTTTTCATCAGCGTGTCTGCAAATGCGTCAAACTATCATAATACTCATTAGTGCCAGAACTGTCATTCACAGGACCACATGTGAACATGGACTCATTGTCTTGTATGACAACTGTGGTCCTGCCTTCCACAACAGAGCAAATACAGGTCTGTGCACTGTCTGGCTCCTCTAACTGTTAATTTGCTAATGAACACCGCTTGAGCACAAACAAGGAGGATATTCTCAATATTACAGCAGACCTGAATGAAAACTTTGCAATGTATTCGTTGGCTTTTCCCCATTTTGATTTCAAAACTAGCGCTGTCAAGAACTGAAAACTCTCAGGTTCATTAGAAAGCAGGTTCATTTGAAAGCAGGTTCTTTCTGATTTGTGATTAGAAGACTGCCAGAGCTACAGCAGCTATTGCAGTTGCCAAAGGAGGCGCTTACAATGCTGGTAACTGGTACGTGAAAATACTGTGGGCTGGTGTATGATGTAGACTGGGTCGTTCGCTATGGGCAGCATTCCTGACTGAGCTCCAAGAATTTTTGACCCCGCACTTGAAGCGCTCGCATGTTCAGCACTCCCTTTTAGCCTCACGTCGCATCAGCTGTTATCATCTGGGACATTGACACTGTAGAGAAAACTGGGCAGTGAGCTTGATGGTGAATGGGTAAGAAGGGAAACTGGGACTGAACCGGGAGACTGAATCGGGAAAACTAGTGGAACTGGAGTAAAGAGGAGGAAGGTGAGGAAAAAACTGTCACTTGAGGTGGAACCAGCTTGCAGAGGAAGAGCTAATAGGCTACCCCTATGTTATTGAACTGGAAAGAGCTAGTGCCCAAGCTCTGGCTGTGAAGCCAGCTAGTACTGTCTGGCTACATCTATTTCGTGCATTAATGCTTCAGAACACAGTGGCTGTACCAAATTTGATTTTTGCCTGTCTCTGGGCACTCATGGACCTTTTCAGCAGCTGATCTGGGAGAAGGCTAGCTGGCGCAGACCAAAACATGTTGGGGGCTATTCTAACAATTTAGAGGTATAATATATAGATGAACAAGTTTCAGGGTCAGTGCCCATGTCCCTGGAACACTTCAGTTTACTACTATGGACACAATCTTGAATGATGCTAACTTGCTACTGCTATCAGTTATTCAGTTCAGGCTGCATGTGTTTTTTTCACTTCATAATAGTTTTCCTCTTGACTTGTGTGAGAATTGAATTTACGCCACAGAAAGGACTTCATGAGGAAAGGTAAGGAATTATGTTGAAGGAGCATTACCAAGGCTGCAGAATCAAGCTTTCAAAAAATCTGGAAATACCAGAGTACCTCTGATGCATATACATTAAGATAGACTTCAACCACATAATTGCATGCTATTTTTCCCAGGACATTTGCCTCACTCGGTGCATACAGAAGACAGCCTTGATTTCTCACTATGCGGGTAGCATCACAGTATCTGCTAGTAAATAGCTTCTATTACAGTCCAAGCACATCAGTCTTTTTTGCTGCCCATACTGGAAACCAACTGAAGATGTTATTTTGTTAGGCTTATGTAGGGAAAATTATGAAACTCAAACAGAAGAAGAGGTTATATATTAAGGGAACCAACGAGCAATCAGTGTTATACTGAGTATATTTAAATGCATGTGGTAGACACCGGTGTATTCAGTTTGGTGGTGTCCAGCAGGGCTAGATGCAGGGGCTGGAAGCTGCAAGCCCACCTGGATGCAGGAGTGTTCACTGGACAGTAAGGCCTCAGGGCAGCTGTGGTTTGGACTCGGCACTGGCTTACACGGGCAATGGGAACGTGAGGCCGGCTGCAGCTGTCCCTGTAGAAACATTCACAGCAGCTCTGAAGGAGGTTGTCAGTGTGGGCTTGTTAGTTTGGCAGCAGAACCACACTCTGCTTGTTCTCCCTTCTGCTTTTCCCTTCTTATTGCTGGGGTACTAAGAGAACAGAGTTGCGTGGCCTGCAAAGAGTGAGGCTGTCTTGCCTTAGATAGCCTCCTATGGAGAAGAGTTGTAGCTGACATAGAGGTTTGTATTTCCTGTGTTCTTTTCCCTTTATTAATGATACATTTTCCTATCTTTCTTATGCTATGAATATAGTTTATTAATATTAAACGAGAGGCTGTATTTCTACTATCTTCCCTCAGGGGGTTCCAAATGACAGGTACTTATGAATAATAGCACTGTCACCTCCTGCTTCTTGAACTGTACCAGCATGCAAAGATCATCTAGCAAATAAGGTTTATACATGGTAGTACGGAAGTTTGTTCAAACTGCCAGTGGCTAATTCACTAGTACATGCTCTTAAGTCTATTGGATTTTGCTCAGTCTTTTACCTGAGCACTAGTCTCCAATTTAATTAATTGCTGACCAGTCCTAGCAGTATCTTTTACCCCATTAAATTAATCACCTGTTCTTTCTTCAAAGCTCAGCTGGCTTTCTATAGCAATAAAGAGTTACTTAACTTAATCTAAACCCTTTTACAATGCTTATTGCATTCAGTGTCTCTACTAGAGTATCTGTGAAGTTGACCTGGCTTCTCAGAAAAGACTTTCTCCTGCCTTGGAAGTGACTTCTTGAGTGATAACCCATTTGCAAGGAGACAGCATAATTCTCTAACGGCTCCTTAAGAAATTAGCCCTCTTCTTAAGGAAGGGTTGAAGAAGTCTGGGCAGCAGCATCTTTAGCTGGCACCCTTCCATTCCATAAGAATGATAGTCCTCTCCTCAGGCACTGATTCCACTACTTTGATGACTGCAGTCTTGACCTTTTCAGGAACTTTTCTTCCATCTCCTGGGAGGTGTGTTTGAAAACTTTAAATTTATGGTGCTTTGCTTGGCTGTGCCATGTTTTCTCAGGCAAACATTGAGGCCAATTAAGTATGGTAAGGGTCCTTTGTTTGTCCTTCAGATTTACATAAGAGATTGCAGTTTCAAAATAGAGATGGTTTTGATTTTTCAGGTATTAACTTTTGCTGCACTTTTAACAGAACGTGATCAACAGTCTCTCTTCCTGAAAAGTATGCATGATTATTTAGTCCTTAGCAGTCCATTACTATAACTAGTCTTCAGTAAGTATAGTCCTTTAAACATACTTTCTGGAGTCCCTCACAACTCTCTAAAGTTTGCCCAGTGGCAATACTAAATTGAGGCAAACAATGCTTTTTAGAGAGCTGATATTTAGAGTGCAAAAATTCCTCACTTTAATAATTCATACTGAGCAGCATTCAACTTAACAATTGCTCATTTGGATGAATAGACAACATGGGCTGGTAGCTCAGCTGGGGTAAATTAGTGTAATATTGTTTCAGTCACTAGAGCTACAGCAGTTTAGACCAGTGGAGAGTTTTGTCACACATTTTTTTTAGTTTCCTTTTTTTTTTTTTTTTTTTAACTCCGGCATTCATAACTGAAGTAGATGGCAGCTTCACATAATTAATTAACTGATTCATGCAGATAGTCCCTTGGGAAGTAGGGAGGTACGGTATTCATTTTACAGATGATCTACTAAGGTACAAAGGAAGGCTTTTTGAAGACATTGACATTTCTAAAATGTCCAATGTCTTGATGCTTTCAAAAAATTGCATCATAGAATTGCAGGAACATAGCAATGTTGTCTGGGAGAGACCTCTGAAGGCCTTGAGTCCACCCCACTGCCTGAAGCAGGACTATGGCTGGTACCAGAACAGGTCAGCCATGGTTTTGTCCAATCAAGTCCTGAAAATCTGCAAGCACAGAGACTCCATAATCTCTCCAGGCAACCTGAGTCAGTACTGCATTGACCTTCTTGTGATTTTTTCCCCCTCTAGTATTCAATGTGAGCTTCCTAAACCACAGCTTGCGGTGGTTGCCAATTTTTATGTCACTTGCCACTTCTAGTAGGGCTTAGCTCCATAGTTTCTGTAATTGTTTCAAGGAGTGATAAGCAGGTAATTAACTCACTTCTTACCCTCTTTTCTGTCAAATTAAAACAGCTCAACTCCTTCCACCTCTCCTTGTAGGCCATGTACTCTCAGCCTTTGACTATCTCAATAGCCTTGTATTAGACCCTCTCCAGTTTCTCAACATTGGGTTTATCCACTCCATGCTGCCCCTCTGTACCTTAGTATCTTTAAAAATCTGATCCAAATACAAAGACTGAGTAATTTGCCCAAAGCCAACCAAGATAGTTATTAGTCATATTTTCCAAGCAACTTAGGAGCCAAAAGAGATAGATAGGAGATTAGAGAGATTTAAAAAATTACCCAGGCACCTAGCAGCTTCTGTAACTATCTAGTATAATCTTGACCTGCTTCCTACTGACTCCCAGGCAGGCTTTCATTAAAGCTCATAGGGTGAAGCATATAGCTTTAGCTCCACTGTAACTGCTTATGAAACAAAAAGTAAATGGATATGGATTAAAGTGTATTGAAGCTCAGGGCTTTGTGTGTGAAGTAAGGATGCATATAAAGGTTTGTTTGGAAGGATGTACAACGATTGATGGCCTGCCAAGTATTAATGAATTCATTAATGAATCCACCAGAGATTTGCTTTACTGTGCTTGAAAGGCTTGTTTCAGCCTGGATATTTGTTGGTTTTCACGTAGGTTGTTAGTGTTTCAAATCCCTACAAATATCCCCAGAAATTCAGAAATAATACAGAGGTATTGTACGGTCTTTGGATATTGTTCAACTTCTAGAATGAAGTGACTAAGGTTATGTTTAACATTGTTTAATTTATTTATATTGCCATTGCATCTGGGGGCTGTAATCATTAACCAGAGGACCTATGTGAACTCCATGCACTGTTCAAATGCAGAACAAAGCAATAATCTCTGGTTCAGCCGGTGTTCAACATAAGAATAAGGAAACAGAAAGTGGATGGGTATAAACACAAGGGGGGTACAAGAAACAGTAAAATGACCAGTGGCGAGCAGCTCTATGGAGGTGATTCTGCCACTCTATTCCTCTCTTGTGAGATCCCACCTGGGGTACTGCATCCAGCTTGTATAAAATGTAATAGTGGTCTGAGCAAGATGCAGATGGTATGGAATAAGGGGTGGAATGTCCTGGTTTGAGGTAAAACGGGACCAATTTTGTTCAGTGGCTTTACTTTATAGTTAGGCCTCTTCTAACTGCTGAAATTAACGGCATGTTGTGCAGAAACTGTTCACTCTCAGAGTGATAAGACCCGTGTTTACAGTTGATGCGAAGGAACGGTATGCAGAGAGGCTCTTGCTTATACTTGTTGCTATAACAACCAAGGACGGATCTTGCTGANCCCAAACCACGACAGCTCCCAACGTAAGAAGAACATGGACCTGTTGGAGCAAGTCCCGAGGAGGGCCACAAAGATGATCAGAGGGCTGGAGCACCTCTCCTGTGAAGACAGGCTGTTGGAGTTGTTCAGCCTGGAGAAGAGAAGGCTCCAGGGAGACCTTATAGCAGCCTTTCAGTGCTTAAAGGGGACCTGCTGGAAAGATGGGGAGCGACTCTTTATCAAGGAGTGTAGTGATAGGACGAAGAGTAACAATTTTAAACTGAAAGAGGGTAGATTTAGATTAGATATTAGGAAGAAATTCTTTACTGTGAGGGTGGTGGGACACTGGAACAGGTTGCCCAGAGAATTTGTGGATGTCCCATCCCTGGAAGTTTTCAAGGCCAGGCTCGATGGGGCTTTGAGTAACCTGGTCTAGTGGAAGGTGTCCCTGCCCATGGCAGGAGGGGTGGAACTAGGTGATCTTTAAGGTCCCTTCCAACTCTAACCATTCTATATTTCTGTGACACTGATCAGAAGGATAAACAGGATTGTCAGTGTACCAGAGAATACTATGAATTTTTGTAGGCATCACAGTATTGGAAAAGGAGTGGGATTCACCTTTGTGGTAGAAAAATGGGATTGAAGTAAGGTCTGAGAACAAAAAATAACAGCTTTGCATCACCTATGTTAAGCATAAGCTGATGACAGGACACGCATCACAGGACTCCCATGTGATAATGCATGGTTTTGGTGAGGACACAGTAAGGTAGGGATAAAATTACCTCTCTTTCCCTGTTGGCTGGAGGTGAAAGGACTTTTGTTTGGAAGGGAGGAAGTTGAGGCTACCTGTGGATAACTGCTATCTCTGTAAAAGCAAATGTGTTGAAACTGTGGTAGGTAGGAAAGAACTAGATGTGTAAGCAATTAATCTGGGACAGTTCTTTTCTGTACCCTGGGAAAAGATGGGAAGCAGTGGGGTTGACTACTTGGTCGAAGACTGTTTTTGTCCCTCTCCTTTTAGCTGTTGCACTACTACCATTTCTCCCCTTCTTTGGTTTTTGGCAATATCAGCTTGACAATATTTCTTCTACATTAACCTACCTCTGTTCTCTAAAATTTGCAAGGAAACCTGAGTCCTACAGCAGTCTGCAGGGTTTTGCAGTGCAGGTGGCATGCAATGATGGCGGTCACTTTCAACCCCTGTTGAGATGGCGCTTAGTGTTCAGGAGCTGCAATGAAGTTTTGACCACCTGGGCAACTTTCTGTCTCATTAACCCCTTCCATTATTTCTCAGCTCTTAACAGCAGGAGGTGAGCAATAGGAAGATCACAGGCAAAGCAACCAGTTAATTAACACATCAGTGCACCATCTGAGGTCCCTTCCTGACTCCCCAGAGAAGAGCTTTATTCTCGCTTACCAAGTGACCTTACCAAGGACCTTATTAAGAGGTGTGAGATAGGGTATGTTAGGCATGAAATGTAGAAAAAAACAGGGAGGCACTTAATATATAACGAAGGCATGAGCAGTTATGGAAAGAATTAGGTAGCATCCTATCAAGGGGAAGAAAGTGGGCAAACAGAAAAGAAGTCTGGTGGAAGAGTGAAGGCTACATGAGAGAATGAGAGTTATCCATGATGACTTATTCCTCTCTCAGACATGCTTATGAAAAAATCATTATTTGTTATAATGTCAAATAGCATGGAGTGTGGTGCAGGGGTTGACCCTGGTTTTGCCCTTATAAAGTGTCTTTGTTGACTGAACCACTGTGAGACACTGGAAGCACGTGGATTCATCTCACATGAAAAATTTAGGAATGTATAGATGAGATAAAAAGGATTTTATTTCAAATTCTAAACATTCTCCTGAAAGGATGTGAAATGTGCCTAGAAAATTAAGTATGTCCTCCTTACTCAGGCAACTTATATTTGAAAATAATTCCTGTGGAGTTTCAAGTTTAACTAAAGGATTTAAACCACACCTGTAAGTGTGGACCCAGAGCTAGCTACTGTATAGAGGGAGATTTACTTCTTAATGTATTTCCTCTGAAAACATCAGTAGGATTTGAATCTCTGAAACTAAGTTTTATCAGAATGCATACACTAGAGAAAATGTGGAGTGAGAAGGAACAGAAATAAAGGGGCTTAGTAAGAAGACCCCTGCTCACAAGAAGACAGGAACAGATCTTTTTCTTTGGGCGTTCTCTGAGACCAACAGCCTTTCAATGACTTCCTGAATGACAGTCCCCTCTGAGCTTTGTTTCTATGTCTGCTCTTTGCTTTTCTCACCAGTCTGCTGTCTTTGACTCATTTTGCAAGCCTCTTGTTTGCTGAGATGTCACAATTTTCCTGAGTTACAGAAGATGTTAATGCTGTTCTTGCTCAGATGCTCACAAGTCAGGCTCAGTCTCCCTGTCTCCTCATTTTGCCTGACCCACGGTCCAGCAGCCAGTACTGTCCTGCCCAGACATACATAATACTCTTTTCTAAATAAAAGCATAAAATGGAAATGTATTACAAACAGTGAGGAAAAAGATACTACTTACTGTAACTGTGAAATAAGATTTGTCTGTGAAATCCTTCTAAGGTAACACAATTCTCTTTGCCTAACCCCTACATTTTGTAACTAAATGTGGATGGCAAAGTTAAAGAATAAACACCTATACTTAGCTTATATTTTTAAAAAATATTTTTCAATTAAAAATATCATGAAATATTTCTAGTCATAAAGTCTAAAGCTCTTTGAACTTGAATAAGATATAAAAGTCCTTAAAATAATCTGATTCTTAATATGCAATTCTTAAAGGTCTTGTTCTACTCAGATAACTCCAAAATAAGACAAGCGTAAATATACAGGACAACTCACCTAGAATGTTCTTCTAGCTGAATAAAGTTAGTGTTTTGAAAGGTTATAGCAGATGAAATTTTTCCTATGACAAACCAAGTAGGTCTCCAATGTGTGTGACATTTCAAATACCTTTGTGGATTTGTCTCAATTGTGTTGCTGAGTTTGAGACGGAACTATGTGACAAAGCTCTGAAAAACACTTCTTGCTTGTTCTTTAGCCAAGAAGATCTTAAGATTTCTCGCTACAGTCTGTCTTTCAGGAATTCCTTTCTAGAGAGTCTTTTGTTTTTCCCTTCGGTGTAATGCCTCTCACCCAGGCATCTAGCACAAAGCCTTAAGTGTGAGGTAAACACATGTAATCCCTGCTCTACCTCATCCTTTGGTTTCTAGCCAGGCTTAGGTTCTCCTACTGCTCCTACATAATTTGATAAGGATGATCTTTCCTTGTCTGGCCCTGACTCTTTTATTCTCATCCTCCAGGCATTTTGGATGACTTCTGATACTATCAGACATGACATTCTTTCAAGTCCCTAAAGCCAATGCACAGTTTTAGATACCTTGCTCTGTCATTTCTTTTTCACCTTACTTTATCTAATTCCTTCTTTCTGTGCCTGAAAGTCTCTATTTTTACACTTGGACTTAGCTGCTAGAGGTATACACTAGCATACCTTAATTTTCTACCTTCTAAAAAAATCACTGTGTACCGAAGCTACCCTTTGTTTATCTGACAGGTGAGTTTCTTCTATCAACAAACAAATAATTTAAGGAGTAGTCAAGTATGTAGATTCAGGGGCATATATTTCTTAAGTGGATCCTAGTTTCTCCTTAATTTAAAATGGAAATGCCCATTGTAACTTACATTCATATTTCAAAGCACAAAGGTCAAGATAAAAGTCTTGCTTACATTCATCTTTCTACCTTGTCTAAGAATGGCAGGTCTGGAGGTTTTCAAACAGTTGAAGATGCTCCTGATTAAAGCTATTGCTTTGTTTTCTGGGCAAAGCATGAAAAAGTGGCCTGACTATAAGGTGTTGCTTTTTTGTTTGCATGAAACTGGAGAAAAGGTATAATTAATGATCCAGTTAGGCCATCTTACCTGCAAAAAATATTAGATGCTATTACTACAAATGCAGAGAGACAATTCCTTTTAGGATTTTGTATCAAATGCCATTCCCCTTTGTGTCTTTTAAAACCTCAGTAATTTGCTGGGGCTGTACAGCCTGTCAGTGCAAACCATTGTTGTTGAATTACTAAACATTTGAAAGTACACTAATAAAACACCTTGTCATACTCCTGTAAAAGCCACCATGGCCATAAAAAAAGTCAAGCCCTTAAGTCATGTGGCACTTTCTGAATGTCCACAATAAGTACAGCACTGGAGACGTGTATAATCATTTATAATACAACACATCAAGAACAGAGAGACCTCGCAGTACGAATTTTGCATTAAGGTACAAGTAGCAAGCAGTGCATAAGACTACTATAAAAACACGGATATATTGAAAGAATATTCACCCTTTTATTAGTGATCCTTTAGAGAGGTTTTTACATTCTTCCATATATTTTCTTGCAGAAACTGTGTACTTGATCGATTATATCCGATAAAGAGACCTTGTTTGCATTGACTTCCACAGTCTTGGAAATAGATAAATGGAAGCTATCAAAATTAATGTATTGATAATGGTTATTTTTACACTCTTCTTTCAGTTCTGGTGTGCCATAATCCAAAGATACAAATGGTTTTAACTAATCTGAAGGAAAGCAAACCTTATTTTTGTTTTATGTAGTAGAACTGCGATGCACTGCACTATAAAACAGAAGTGGGTTGTTGCAAAGGGCTCAGATGTCTACCACCTATTGCCAGGCTGTCAACCCTTCTGTATACTGGAGAGCAGCTGCTCACTGGAGTAGACTCTCTGACTTCAGCAAATAGCTGGTCCCCACAAGTGACTAAGGACACGAGGAGGTTGTAAACTTTCAGTTTGTCTGAGGAGTAATATTGTAAACAATTCAAAATACAATGGAAACCTATTAAATAAAGGCCAGTTAGAAAGAGTTCCAGCTGTGCGAAAGTCTGTGACTGTGGTGATTCATAAAATGTTTTTAGAATGGTGTAACTCCATGGTGACTGCAACAACAGTGTGAGCAATCGAGTAAGTCCCTGGAGGTTGCAGGAGTTTCAGGTGTCTCTCACCTTAGACTTAATATTGAGCATGTCTCTTTAGGTCAAATTTTTTTAAAGGCATATAAAAGCTGACCTGGTTTTACTGCCATCCTTTGCTTGTGTTACCTATGAAGACTCAAATATTTTCAGAGCAGAGACCTCTTATGAGGTGCAGTTATCGCAGATGTATGAGTTGCAGGTATAGTGGATATTCCCAGCTTCTACTGTCAGATAAACAATAATAATTCAAGTTATTCCTGATATACTTCATTTCAAGTAAGCACTGAGCCATTTCACCTTAATCTATTTAATGTAGCTCCTAGCAGATCTGTATCTGGTAGAAAAACTGTGTTTAGGCTGGGCAAGTACAAAGGCTTAGGCACATGCAGTACTATCTGAGCAGTGTAAGTATGGGACATCTATAGCTAATAGTACGTGACTATGTGGGAAAGGATGTTTAGGGTCATGACAAAATTACAGGCTGAGCCTGCCAACTAGTTGGTGGTTCTGGTCAGTTCAGACATTTGGCATTTTATCTTTAATAAAATAAAGGCATTTATATGTGCTGTTCCTGACTGCCAGATGTCACCATAGATCTGAGACCTGAGGGAGGTTTTGATGCAGAAATGTCTTTAGGGAGATGTGGTAGAGTGTCGTGTGGAGTATTTGTCATTGCAGTAATTAATGTAAGCAGTAATGACCTCCAGGTCAGGTAGATTCTTATACTTAATGACTGTCTGAGCAGTGAACACTGCCTGAGACCATTAACTCCTCCAGATAGTCATTTAAGTGTGACTTAACTGCCAGTCTTTTTTCCCCAACATTAACAGATACTCATAGCTGGTTTCCCAAACATTCGATGGTAGGGAGTGCTACACCTTCTTCGACTAGAAACAGCTTAAAAGCATGCTAGTGTACGTAAAATTTCCTGAAAAAATGATTATCAGGCTAATCGTCTTGGGCTGTAGTAAAGTGGATGAGATATTCATCCATTTCCCAACACCTATTTTAATTTCATGAGAAAATACGTGCTGGAACTAAACAATTTTGTGTTCAAATAATCTTGCCATGACATTATACTACAGAAAATAGCTGCAAACTAAATTGCATTATGACAATACACATCTATTCATATTTACCTGAGTCCACAGCAACAGTTGTTATTGTCATACTATCCGAACACCAGCACTGCTTGAGCTCGTTTAATTGCTGTTTTAAAAAGTGGATTCAGGTACTAGTCTCTTCTGCTGTGTGGACTGAAAGAACAGTTTAGCCTAGTATTTGTTCCATTACATTATCTCTGCAAATCTTTCTAGAAATCGTGTAAAGGTCTAGGATGCATAAAAGAGCTGCATTCTCATTCTGCAGCAAACAAATTGAAGTTATTTCAATAGACTCAAGATTAGATGGCAAGAGAACATTTTTAAATGTCATTCACAGTATCTGACATGGAAGAGTTTGCAACTGAAGCTGGTATTTCTCTTGTTACTTTGCCAGTTCAGGGTCTACTGATTGGGATATGCACCACTGTTCCCAACTAAAGTAAACAATAAATCTCTTCTCTTGTGAAAGTGCGCTTTTTACAGAGATCAAGTCGATTTTGACAGAATAACTCAATAAACCACTGGAAATGTGGCTAGCATAAAATTCAGTAATGTAGCTCAAAGGCAAATTTGATCACCTTTTTTCTTATTTTGGTGAAGTCATTACCTAGTGGATTCACATCTTGATGGGGGGGATGGAAACGAGAATCAAAACCAGTCATACTAACTGGATGTTTCAACTCTGTTCCATATAGGAGAACCAGTTACTATTTTGCCTAAATTAAAAAAATGCCATTGAATTGCTTATTGGCAATCTTAGCATATGTCAGACAACTAAAAAAGAATAGAAATGAACTGCAGAGGCTTTGGGAGTCTTCAGAGAAGCTTTTGGGTGCTGACATGAGCAAAAAGTATAGAGGAAAAATCAAGTACTTGCATTAAGAAAAAAAGTAGATTTCTTTTCTGTAGTGGGAATTGTATGACGGGTGAGGCTGACAGTGAAACTGTGTATCATTTCTGAATTGTAGGGGGTTGATATGGAAGATATCCTTTTTGCCCCAAGAAAACCATTCAACATTGTATTGACAGATGGATTAGTGTGAATCTTATTTCATGTCCATTGAACTTAGTATACTTCGAATCATTTTTCCAGCAGTCATAAGAAAATGGCAACAGTCCTAGAATAATCTGTTAGAGATGTACTACTACAAATTTGTAATCACAGTTCTGATTTTCCTTCATGCAGTAATACTTCTGTCCCTTGCTAATGCCTCATACTTGTAATCAGGAGAACATAAAAAAATGTAACTTATTTTCCAAATTGTGTTAGTTCTTACCAAGAACCCAAGCATTCTATTCTATGAAAATTCTCTGATTTGGGGAAAATGGAAGTTTTTTCTGAATGTTAATGACTCCAGGGAGAAATAGAAAATGCATATCTATGGATTCTCTTATCTCCTTAAACATTATAAAGTGTATTTACTATATATATATGTGGAACTGCAATAGTTGAGGTACTAGATGTCTGGGACTTGTCAAGGGAGTGTGTGTTTTGTACATGTATTTAAAAGATTTTTACCATGCTTACCACAGCAAAACATTCTGTAGTATGACCTATCTCCCTTCATGAATTACAATTATCTTCTATAATTCCTAAAAAGATTTAAAACCTCAGGGGAATTTAGAGGAAATGATAGCATTTTGTTCAGGTGTGGTATCTCATCATCCCTTGTCCCTTTGCTTACACCAGAGGTAGATATGTGCCTAAAAACATAATATAATTGCAACCTTAATTTTTAAACTAGTCTTTAGAAAAATTGTCAATAAAGTAAATGACCACAGTCACTTAATTCTACTTTCATCCAGAAGGGTTTGATTTAACATTTTGGCTAAAGTAGCAGGAGCATCAAACCTGTGTGGAATAAAGAGAGCATTTTCATTACTTATTTGAATTTTGGTCAAGTTTCATTATGAAAACATGCAAAAAGAAATATTGTGAAGACATCACTCTTTCCACTATCATTTCTTTCCATTTCAAACTCCAACTCTTCATGCATTGTCATATTTACAGAACACACCTACATTATTTTTCAGTACCTCTTTGTAATGAACTTCTCTTGCTCTTTAGCTTTCTTGGAGTGTGCTTTGATTCTTCACAGAATGATTTCCAGCTTTTTGCTGACACTTCTGCATTATTCTTATCCATAGAATATGTTTGACTTTCTATTTCATGGAATTAGTTTTGACCCTTTTTAGAAACATAAAGGGGTTAAAGCTTTAATCCCAAATACCTTTCAAAGCATCTTTTGACTCTGTCCCACATTTATCACACTCTTATCTTTTTAAACCCTGGCTTATCTGTCAAAACAATGAAACAACCCACTCTTTCCTACACCTCCATAATTTTCTCACCCTCTTATGATTTCGAAGCAGCATGGATTATACTTGTCTGAGGTTGACAGGAAGGTTGATAGGAAAGCACCTCTGGAGGTCAGCTTCCTCCACAGAGGTAGGTCACGTGCCCTAGACACCCTGACTGTCCTGGAGACCGTCTGCTGGACCATCGCCACTTTCTCCACATCCCTCTTAAATTGGGGGTACCATAGGTAGGCACTAGAAATTATTGCAGTGCTGAGTAGATGGACTATAGTTTCCCTTGATCTGCTAGCCGTGCTCTCCTCCTAATGTAACCTGCTATATGAATTGTTCTATTTGTAAGGAGAGCATGCTTTTCACCTTGGTGCCCCCAGTAGCCCCCAGGGGCTTTTCAGCAGGATGATACCAAGGGGAAGTACTCCTAGAAAGTAGCCCTATGTCCCTGGTACTCCATCCCCAAGTCTATTTTTTCTTCCCTAATTGTCTCTTCAGTCTCTTCACCTCTGAGCTTAATACTGCTCTTTTTTTTGTAGACCTCAGCTGCAATTCCCTTCTACCTCTGATTTTGTGCAGGTTATCTTCAGCTGTAGATTACTGAGGCCACAGGTTGTTTGAGGACTTCTTTTCAAAGGGTGAAAAGGAGCTGAAATGATGATTACACGTTTGAAAACAGAGCAATAATAAAGTGACTGACTGCTTTTTTTGTTTGTTTGTTTGTTCCAATACTCATATCACAAAGACAGAAATCTAAATTTTATATATCGATGGTCCAAGTTTTTTATTGCTTGAAATTTTTACAGTGGGCTTGGATAGCTTGTATTGCTCTGTCTCAATCAGGAGGCATCAAATGCATGCAGGAACTGCTGGCTGAAATTCTGTGTCCAGTGTTATGAAAGCGGTTAGGTGAACTGCTAACAGTGCCTCTGGCTTTCAAAACCTGGGTAGAAGAGTTTGTCATCAGAGATTATCATCCTATATATGTTATTTTTACATGTGGTTTATTAACTCTGTGGGAGCTGGAGAAAAATAAGACAGAATAGTATTGCAGGAAAATAGGAAGAATATGCTCTTTTTATATCTGTTGCTTTCTCAGATGGAAATAAAGCCAAATCCTGTGAAAATGTATAAGCTCCAAGAGAGGTGCCAAAGTCTTAATGGAGTAATATGTGGATATCAGCTGCTCATGTATCAGGAAAATGTAGGCTGACTCTCAGGAGGAGAAAATGGTGCGGAGGAACAAAAATAATGCCATTAAATCACAAAACATAAAACATTTCTTAATGCAATCATGGGCGTATTATAAAGGTTGATTATCACCTACTGAGTCTAAACTCAGTAGGGGAGACAAGTTTGAAGAGGCTAAAGTGTTTCTTTGTGAATACCCTCCCTCTCACCTCACCTGTCCAAAGGTTTTCAAAACAGTTTTGCATGGCTTTGGTACTCAAACTCAGAAAAGGACAAGCAAGGACATGGGAAATATATTTGGTAACTATTGCATGATGGAGCTGTACTGAAGAAGTCAGCCTGTGTTCTGTGGTATGACTGGAAAAATTGTTGAAAATAAAGCAATTTTGAAATGATCCCTTTTTCTCTGCAGTGTGTACTTAAAGAATTATTACACCAAAGGTTGAGGTCTCTTTTCCTTAATTTCATGTAGACTACTTTCGTCATGTGCACAGCTCACATTTACAACACTGTATTCAAGAATATCATCCTATTACCCTGACTTGTGCTCCCAAAGCATTCAGGGACTCTAATAATCATAGCTGTCAGAAATCGTGTCCCTCACAAATCGTGTGTAGATCAGCACATCCTTCTAAAGCGAGTGCTGTTAAGCACACCAGCCCCAGCAGATTTGGTAAGCAGTATTGTCTTGCTTTAAGCGTACCAGAAGCGTCTTTTTCTGCAGGCCCGCACCTGGAAAGAATGGAGCTGAATAATGTCTTTCAGATTGGTCATCATCATGCTAAGCCTTCTAAACCCCTTGGTAATAGAAGGTAGTCAGGGTCATCCAAAATAACTCAATCCAACAAGAATTCATGTGTCATGTGTAGCAGCTCTAAGGGAGCTCAGGCAGCTGTTTTGCTGAAAGGTACCAATTATTATGTTGTATTGTATTGTACTGTGCTAAGTTTCAAGTGTCTAGTTTTGGTTCCCTCTAGTTCAAGAGGGATGCTGCATAACAGTAACTGTCTGGCAATAGTCATTCCCACTGTACAGTGATTAATGTGCACACTCCAGACTGATTATTCACAGGTCTGAGGTCCAGAAGGTGATAGAAATATTCTTCAAGGTTGGTATTGATTTTTCTTATCTTCGTGTTCTGAATTTCTTTCTGCCCCGTGACTACTCCAGACTTTCTTCTGAAAAGTTTTGAGCCGGACCAGTATTTCTATGGCCTCTTGACAATATATTCCTATTGCTGTATGTTTGGAAGTTAGGTCAGGAACAGTCATCAGCAAACAGGACTGCTTTGTATGAGAGGCTGCAGGAACTGTCTTCACATGTATTTACGAGATCTTACTTTAAGCTCTTTTTGCTCTGTCTTTGCCTTCCAGCCACCTTACTTGCATGACAGTGAGTAATTTCTGGAACACCTCAGCAGAATGTGAGCTGCTTTATTCAACTGATGGGGGCAGGCCACTATTATTGCAGGTGAGTTGCGCCTGAGCATCACCTCAGTCGAAGGTTGGATATTGAAAAGAACATGACTACTTGGCACTAATTGAACTTCTAAAGAGCGTACTCAGAGTTACCAGGAGCAAGCAGATAAGATTGCAGGGATTTTATGAACCAAAGTCTTCTCTTGCTCATTTGAATGTTCTTAAGTCTTTATGCCTGTTGTGGATGGAGTGATGCACTTCACTCGTAGAGAAAAGCAGCAATATATTTATCGATATAAAACAGGGATTTAACACTGTTTGATAGTAAATGTGACAATGTTTTAACAAGATTTGATGGCAAGGCACTCTTGGTTGTTTACTGCATAGAGGACAGGGTCAGACAGAACTGTCAGGGAGACCCTGCCATTGAGTGGAAGTTCAGACTGGACCCCCTTGCTTTCTAAACTCCTTCTCAGAGAGGAGTCTAGGTGTGGCTGGATCCAGTCCTAGTTCCAGACTTGGTCAATGGTTTATGTCTAAGGGATTATATATGCACAACCAATCCTTTATATCACTTAGCTAAGATTTCGAAGTTTAGCATGCTATTAGTCTCTTACCAAGGATCTGTTGTGGCAAGGAATCTCTGAATCTTGAGAAGTAACCTTGAGGGGTGTTGCTGCTCAAGGGGAGATCCTGGCATGCAGCCCACTGCTGTGCAGGAGAGCCCAAAGGGCTCTTGGGCTATTCGCTATTTATGAGGGTAAGATGATTGACTTATAGTCATATTTGCATATCAACCACAGTACCAGGATTGTGGTGAGGTGGGCGCATTGCTCAAGTTATCCCTTGGCTGTTGTGTTGTTATCTGTCTCCCTGAAACCATGTTGAGCCAGATGCAGCCATCATGACTAGATGCACCCATTATGACCACCATGGGTGGTTATCGCTTGGGCAGGGTTATGGAAGATAAAGGTCAGATTGGCGGTGGAGCACACCGTCACAGTACCTGACGCAACTGAACATAGTATGAACGCACTGTATAACAGCAGGCCCATTAGGATGCAGTTCTTACTGTCAGCGTAGGCATCCTTTTTACATTAGCTTAACTAAGATAAGTCTCTAGTGTGGCATTAAAAGTAGGAAGAAATTTCTGTATGTACTCAGGCTGCAGGCAGTTTATACATTTATATAAATAGAATGCTGAATGAACAGAGAGTTCCTCTGTGCTCTGAGATTTTGGGTTACAGGCTGTGGATCCCTCAGTGCAAACTGCCTCAAACATTAAGTAATCTCTTTTCCAATTAGCAGTTATGTATTTTTATAGCAAGTTTGGTGATTTAGATCATAAATTTATAGAATGAAATTTTTAAAATTTTATTATTTATATATTTGTAATGAAATGTTTTATTAAAAAAATCATGGTTTTCTTCCTGGAGTATCACCTGTTTTTAATAATTTTAAGATGTCAAGACATACACATCATGGACATTTTAGATATGAGTTGCAACAGCAACCAATGGAATCAAGCATACATTGTCAGTCATGCAGCATCCCAGTCCTTTGCAGACCTACCTGTAACTGGCTACCCCTGTACTTCTCCTACCTCACCTCTCCATTATTTTTGCATCTACATCTTGCTCTGTCATGCACCTCATCTGCTATAACTTTTATTATGATGTCTTGCAGAGTGTCTGGCCCAGGACTATTGTTTTTTTTATTTTCTATTGAGTTTGTTTTCTTGTCTGTATGTGCTATTCTCAGCCTACACCTTATTATATTTGTGTTCACTTAGTTGCATTTTTTTTCTTCCTTTTTTTAAGGAACCTTTGTGTTTTTAATCCATAAGTCAGTGCAGGAAGGACACACTGATTGAAAACCTCTCTCTCCAAGCAGAATGGTAAATTGTTTTTCATTATATGATTCAGATTTCTTGAAGTCTTCAGTTTCACCTAGGTCCACATTTATTGAAAAAAACACAAAGACAACCAAAGCTAAACAAAGGCAATACAAAAATACCTTTAAAGGATGATGTTGAAAGTAAATATTTTAGTTTGCATATCTTCAAGTGCAATTTACTGCAGGAGTGTGAAACTGTGATTTTTAGAGGCTGAGTCTACATGTATTTATTGCTGAGAGCATCCTGGTGATTCACTGGTAGGCAAAAGAGAAATGCAGCAGAATTTCAGCAGTGGTATCTTGCATAGCGGCAGGGAGGATTCCGTCTAGCCTGGTGTTCACAGTTTTGCTTTCAGTGGTCTAGGAGTAGCTGGTTGTGGGATGCCTGATGCTCTTTTTTTGTAACTTGACTGTGATGAAGAGCCCTAAAGACAGTGTACCAGAATCTGGCTTTCTGGAGCTACCTGTAGAACAAAATTGTTCCCTTATAAAGATACATCTCTCCTTTTCTTCCATTGATCATGCGCTAACAAATTTCTTTTGAAAGGCTAACTCACTTGGTATGGACACACTTGAAGTTTGATTTTACAGGAGAAAAGTGATTCATTTCTTAGTCATTGAAAACCCCACTTACAATAAATGCATCTGTTCTTCATTCACAAGTTTACAAAGGGTATGGAACAGCTTTTCACAGAAAAATAATGAAATTGCTGTCAGATATGGAAGGGCTAAGAAAGCATATTTTGGTTTCTTCCCTAATGTCTTTCTGGAAAGAGATACACTTACACAAACATATAAAGGTCAGAGTTAAGAGTTAAGCCTCCAGCAAGTACAGAAGTTAATTTTCTTTGCTTCATTGTCTTTTTTTTTTTTTTTTTTTTTTTTTTTTT
>VYXH01004475.1:390012-429004 GCA_013397275.1 Burhinus bistriatus | reverse complement strand
TTAATGTACTGCAATTCCTGAGCACTTACCTTGTCTCTAAGAGTTATGGAAGCTCCAGGCAGAGAATCATTTCGTAGCTTACCTGGGGATTGCTACATTTCATACACATATTGTGTGTTGTCTCATGTCCTTATACTTGTACCAATCTGTTAGGATGGCATAGTTTCAAGTTGGTCAGACTTGCCCTAGGGAATTAAAGAATCTGCTAAGATTGGTATGAAGCAAGGAACAGGATACTAGTGAAACTTTCCCCTCCTCAGAACATCTCATATCTACAGTATCGGTGTGTTGGGGGCATGTTGGGTTAACTTCTGCTCTGTGGTCCTTCTGCAGAAAATATCTCAAATGTGCAGAAATTCAGGTGAAAAAAATTGTTTTTGTCTCTCTTTGCTCAAGCTCTTGAAAACAACCAGTTGATGGCTGAGTGATTATATTCAGGATCAGACTCTCCACATAATCTTCCTCATACCTCTTACAGGTTCCTGGGTTCTGAGAAGCTTAATGCTTGACACTCAGTGGAACAGCTTTGCTGTGCAGGAGGTGTTATTTTTCCATCCTCTGGCTTTTAAAGACAGACTGAATGCATAAAATAAAAGATTAGATGTGTATCTGTGACATAATGTATCTAGGAAACACTGCAATTATGAAAATCTTATGACTGGTTGTTAAAAATCAATCTATTCTTCCTAATAAGTGTGAGGAATTGTTAAAGGTCTAAGTACAGATAATGTAAATTCTTTTTTTTTTTTGATGTTGCCTGAAAGGGCAGCTTGTAGAAAAGTTCCAAACAAGGCTGAAACTCTCAGTGTTTCTGGAAAGTTTCATAAAGTATTTGGGACATCGATAATGATAGCTAGAGTTCAGCTTCTGTCTCTTGCCAATGACCTGTCCTTACCAGAGTCTTTCTCTAAAAGAGGAAAAGAAAACAAATATATAGATGTGTTTTCCTGAGTTATGTGAGAGAACTATATACATATATAGAATGATAGAAAAAATTTAATCAGTTTACATACACATCAGACGTGTAAATCTATATTTACACTAGTATGTTGAAAAAACTAGCTAGGCTTTTTTTGCTTTGCTTACACTGGCATGAATGAGAGAGAGCTCTGATGAGACCCATGGATTTATTCCAGATTTATGGTTCTATGACAAAGAACAAAACCTGGCCCAAGTTGCTTATCTTTTCAATTAAGATGATTTACCTGCACTTAAAGTAATTTCATTTGTAATCTTCATTTTTTATTTGGGAGTAAATCTATACTGTTCACATGCAAAAGAGAAGGATTTTCCAGCACCCAGGAACTTGAAACTGTCAGGTTATGTGTGTGTCCAAGAATACCCTGCTGAAGTGCAGTCCCTGAACCAGTGTATTTCAGAGAGTACAGTAGCAAATGTCACATCCCCTGCTGACCAGAGCAGACGCTGCTGCTCTCCTGATTGAATGAGTTCCAAATTTTGCATGCCTATACCTGCATCTTGCATGTGGGAATTAATCCTCAACCTGACTACATTAGAGCTGACAGCTTTCCAGGCCCCTCCAGCTGTCACCAAAATAAATTCTCCACCAGCCTTTCCGCCTGTCCAGAATTCCTTAGGCGACAGGGGATACGTTTTTCTGGTTCATGTCCATCTGTGGTGACACAGATCACAACATGGCTGCAATAAAGCTGAAGCAATCCCTGGCAGGAAGAACTCCCTGGCTTGTCTTTTTCTTATTTTCTTATTCAGGTTAATTCATTTTTTTGAGGTTCGACTCTGCCACTGTGGTTGTGTAGCATGAAGCTAAAAAGCCCACCTGCTTCACAAGTAGATGCTGCAGGTTGCAGGAGGAGTTGTCAGTCAGGGTTGGTGACTGGTGTTTCATAAAACATTCACATCCTGGAGAGAACCGTGCGTCTGGGAATCGGACACAAAAAGCAACTGCTGAGATGAGGAAACTTTATAATAGTCACTCCTTGAGCTAGGAAATAAATGAATTGTAATAATTTGGTTTCTGATCACCACAAAATTCCTTTGATCACTTGAATGGCTAAAAGTTTTTTTGTAGAGATTCTTGAGACAAAAAGGCAATTTTAGCAGCCTTACTTAAGTCCTCCTGTCTCTTTCCAATCTATTTTAGACTCTCTGTTTTCTCTTATAGGCCTCTCAATCTTCTCAGTACCTTTCCTCAGGCAGCTGGCCAGCAAGCAACAGTCTACAACAAAGCCCTTGGCAATTTCATCATTCTTAATTCTTCAGAAAGGAGGATGGGACTTTTAACTCCTTTTTTTGTGCTAAATGGCTGAGACAATTCACTTTGTTTTCTCATCCTTCTTGCATCTAGATAATCAGTACCACTGTCAAGAAGGATGGCAGGAAGGTCAATGGCAGAGGTAGAACCATCAATTTTCTTCTACATATCACAGAGAAGCAACGGTGCCAGACAAAGGGTAACATGCAGCATTCATCAGTCTTAGGCCTGAGAGAAGGATGGAAGAGCAGAGACTTCACCTCTCTCGTGCTTTAGAATAAGGACTAGCACTAACATGATCTTGCTGAAGTGCAACAATGTTATCCGGTCATCTCTCCTTCAGGCTCAGAAGAATGAGGGTGCACAGTGGCAGCATATGCTGGTGTTGGGATTTTTTTCCCTTCTCTGATCAAAGGGAATTACAGCTAATTGCCTCATTTCTAAATGGACCTGCAGAGGAAGAAGTAGATGGAGTTAGGCCCATCCCTATGCTGAGGACAGGAATTTAGAGCTGGTGGGGAAAGAAGTTCAGCACAGGCGGAGAAGGACATGTTGACAGATTCCTCTGGAACTCACCTCTGGCTTAGGCTCTGCTCCTGCTGGAGTTTGAGTATGGGAGGGCAGCAGGGTACAGGTCCTCAGGAGCTGTGAGAAAGAATCAGTTTCTGGAAAAACGAACAAGCAACCTCCTGGTAATGGGCAGTTATGTTGCTGCTGGGCTGTATGATACAGCTTCTGCCTTGGCCTTTTCTCACCTGCTCTGGCCTGGCATCCTGCTGTGAAATGAAAAAAACACTTTGTGCTCTCTCTCTTCTGCTGTCAGACAAGGGAGAGAAAGGCTGAGCAGTTGGCATGTTTGTACACCTAAGACCTGCACGTGTTTGATGTGAGCGGTGGACAGGGCATCACCTGAAGTGCTCACTTGCTCTGTCCCAGAACAGGTTCTGGGGACCTCGAGCAAAAACTTTCTCTACCCAGCCTCCACCTTCCCCACTGCAGTCTAACTGCTCCCCTTCGGCTGCTCACCTTCGACTGCTCTCAGCGGGCAGGAGTCTTGCTGTGAAACCATCGACACCTCCGAGTGAGGGAACAGTAGGAGGTGTGCTCGCCCTCCCCCTCAGAAACAAGAAAACAAGTAAAATGAATTAATGTGTTATTACCTCCATTTTAGGTAACCCAATAGTCAGTTATGGCTAACAAAAATATGATATAACACAGTTATTGTGTTAGAATAATATTCCAAAATGTTAATCATCTATATTTGAAAGTAAATATACCGCTATCCTGAAATATAATTAATACAGGTTTTTTATCATCAACTTTTAATAAATGGTTAGCATTTTTTAAGATATTTTCCTGGTTTTTGCTGAGATAGAGTTAATTTTCTTTCTAGTGGTTGCAGTGTTTTCTGATTTGATATGAAAGGAATGTCAATAATTCGTATGGTTTTAGTTGTTGCCAAGTGATGTTTATACCATTCAAGGACTTTTTTCAGCTTCTCGTAGAAGCTGAGAAGAAGCCTAGACAGAACAATGACGCGACCAAAAGAATATTCCGTACCATAGCCGTCATACTCGGTATATAGATGGGAGTGGGCCAGGGGGCACAAATCCGCAATCTCTGCTCAGATTTGGTTCGGCAACCAATCACTGGGTGGTGAGAGTGACTCACATATTATATATTCCTTTACCATTATTATTATTGTTGTTGTTGTTATTTTCCTTTTCCAATATTGTTCTATTAAACTGCCTTTATCTCAACCCATGAGGTTTTTTTTCCCTTTCCCCTCCTTTTCTCCCTCTTCTCCCTACCCTTCTGGTGGAGTGAGTGAGCGGCTGCATGGTCCTAGTTGCTGGCTGGGATTAAACCACGACAGAGATATTTTGGAAGAATGGAGAATACTTTAGTTATTCTCTTTCACTGTAAAAAAGATATCTTTCTTAGTCAACAATTTAATGAATGCTAAAACCAGTTATCTAGCTGCAGGTCACAAAACTTGTGTAGAAAGGCAAACTGGAAGTTTGATAAAAGTTGTAACTGTATCAATATTTACCCTATTAGTCACTAAAATCAATATCCAAGTCACAGCATGGGTCACAAGTAGTCAAAACACAGTCATTAAAGCAAGATAAATATCTTCTGTTGTCTTTGGTCCGTGTGATAAAGTCAAATGCAGACACAAGCTGACAAATATTTCCTGATACAGCAGCTGGTATGGCAACAGCTGCTTAATCACCTGAAATACGTACTACTTGCATTCAGACAGGTTTCCTCAGGTAATCTCACTTGTTCAATATTTTTGACTATTCCATGCAAGAGGTTTTCAAGCAGTGTGTGAGTTGCACGCTGTTAAATTCCAAATACCAGCTCAGTTCCATACTTGCAGAACTGAAATAGTTTGAAGGTGTGACAGCTGCAGGAGCTGGTAGGTTTTGGTCTTCTTAGAAGGATTGTAACCAAACTAGGATGCTAATGGGATGGATGGACAACCAGGTGGGTAAACAAATGATTGGATGGTTGGGCTTAGAGAGGTTGTGGGTTTAGAGACCGAAATACGAACACCAGAAGGCCAGAAGAACACTGGAAGGAAGTAGCTTAACTGTTGCACAATAGTTAGGAGAATCTCTTTGAGTGAGAAAGGCAGACTGTAGTGCCAGGTCAGTATGGCAAGCATTTGCATTCTACATCAGACATTTGTGGCTGAAATCTAACACCAGCTCAAAGCATAACACTAATTTTCCTGGCTCCATGACTCCTGCATGCCTGGCTGACCAATGTATGATCTTTCAGAATGTGCTTTTTCACAGTCTACTGAAATTTGGCAGATTATATTTTCCTGGGTCGTGCATCCTTTACCTCTCAGGAGGATGAGAACCTGGATAATCCACATCCAGAATTTAGAAGTCTAACAATAAAATTATAGAGAAGATGAATCCCCTACTTGAATAGACATAAGTGTTCAGAAGATGAGCAGGCAAGGTGGATTCTGAGTAAGGAGTGGCGATGTGTGATAGTGAGGACACTTATGACATTCATATGAAGTTGGCAAACCTGACATAAGACCCATAACCCCATGCCTCTCCAGAATGATAGCGGAGGCTGGATATCCCAGAGCATCTCAGATAATCTTTCCCTGGAGCTGGATTCACCTGTCTAAACACAAGTGTCTAGTATCATTTTAGGTGCAGGGTAGGGTACTGCTTGGACTGGAAGGGTGTAAGTCTTCCTTAAGTTGCCTTTCATATCTGCAATCCTCATACAAATGTTTCAAAAGCTATAGGGCATCTCGTATTAATTGCATCCTTCCTCTAGTAATGGGTAAGCTGAGTTGGTCTTTAGGCTCTATTGACTGTATTGACCTGTTCTCCGCTGATTATAATGGGAGCTTAGACATTAGCTCACATGTCGATGACTAAATCTAGCTAAATCTGGTGCTTAATTTAGAATAATTTTATTGCCCTCAGGGGGCTTTTAAATTCTCTATACAATCAATGGAAAGATGTTAGTACTTAGAGAACTGGCTGGGTCTAGCTGGGTTTCAGAGGTGCCTCCCTTCAGGTTACAGAAAGAACCTAGACAGCTATGACAGGCAGAGTTAGATTGCCCTGCAGAGTTCTCTGCTTGAAATATTGGCAAGACAGTGTTTTAGTTAGAATTCTAAATTAAATAGAATGGATTCTACCTATCTGTCTTTAGAAACCGTAGCTAATTCTTGCTTGATTTAAGACCCTAATTACTAAAAACAGAGCTCTGGAAATCTTTTCTTAACACACAGTTCTTGAGAAGAGCAGGAAATAAAGTGGTTACCTCCAAGGAGACACTGAATAAGAAATTGAACATACATACTAATCAATTCCAGTTTCTCTTTTATACTATGAGGTCCTTCAGGCATCACCTTTTGCAATTTCCCGAGTCAACAGCCTAGGGACATTATGCAATAAATCATTGAATTGATGATGGGAAAAAACATGAGCTTGTTGCTGTTCTTAAGATTGGATTCCAAGAACCAGATTTTTACAAGTATTTCAACTTCTAAGGGTTTGATCCACAAAAAGACATAGATTTTTTGATGGTCAGCATTGCATCATGTAAGGTTTCGATGCCTGTTTCCTAAGGTTGACTGCATATGTTGAACAAGGCACATTATCTGCTTACACAATGCATGCAAAAAAGTAGACATCTCCAGCTGGGCTTCCCAACAGTTGTCTAAGCTAATCAACAAGAAAACACTGAGACTAGAGCTGTTTCTTAAATCCCTCCTCTCTTGAGATACAAGTGCTTAACTTTTAGTCACAGAGATGAACAGTCACGAGCAGCAGCTCCCAACCCCTTCCCTGGCTTAGGTGACCATTCTGAATTTTAAAGAAAAGCTACCAAGTGAGTGGATGTCACTCTTTGAACACACAGCTGGAGGAAGCGGGGTCACAAAAACGGAAAAATCTCAGAAGTCAGCACACTTTCAGGATGTGGGAAACAATTACTATTCCATCTGAAAGGATTCACATAGTCCTTGCTCACTTTCTGACTGTAAAACCCATCCAATGGGCTGTAGAGAACTCTCTACCAGTTTTGCTGCAGCAGTGCTACTGAAGAAGGAAAGTCTACGTTCACAGCACCAGAGAGAAGGAGCATCAGAAGTCCACTCATCAAGACGATTACTTCAGAAAATCTGCCTGATGCCCATTTCTTGCTCAAAGAGATGGTCATGTATTTTCCATTAAATGGTTAGTTAAAGATGTTAAAATTCAGGTATTTTTAAGTTTGGAGGTTTTTTGGTTTGTGGTTTTTTTGTTTTTTTGTTTTTTTTTTTCTCTCTACTGAATTAAAAGGCATTTTAGAAGCTTCTTTGTTGAGTTTTTCCTTTTTTTCTGCAGGGATCAAACAGAATGCTTTTATGAGTTCAGGATTTCTTAAATAAAGAACTTTAGCAGACCTGGAAAAGGTGTAAAGGAGACAAGGACGGTAGAAATCAGGGAAGGGCTTCCACATGAGGACTAACTGGGCCTGCGTTTGTAATCGTGAAAAAGAGGTAACTGGGGGAGTATAGCAGAAGCCTGTATAGTCAAGAGAGAAAGCTGAATTGCTAAAAAGTTTTCAACTGTTCCTCATAAGAAATAATGAAGTATAAAATTAATTCAGAACAAGCAGGAGGAGCAGTACTCTAGTGTAGTTAATGAGTAACACATTGCAACAGGATGGTCCAAAGCAGCCTATCTAAAAGACAATTTTGTCAAAACCAGATAAAAGTCTCTTTCTTTAGTTTACAATTGTAATTAATGGACAGAACATTTCAGTGGAAGTACTAGGTTTAGTAGTCATGCCTATCTTATCAGCAATTGAATTTCTCTTAGTGAGGCCTCTTTTGCTTTCCTTGCAAAGGAAGATGTTTCTAGAAAAGTAAGTGGAAAATATTACAGCATTGCTCTGGTTGAGACCTGTCTCAAAACGAATCACAGCCCCCCGAACACATATTCAACTCGGTACCTCTGTTTACTTCCCTCAGCACATAAGAATGGGCTTGATTGCACAAGAGAGCCCTATAACACTTTTCAAGAAAGGGTAATAATGTTTGCTCATACAAACTGCTCCTTGTGGCTTATCTAGGGATAGAGCACAGCCTCGAGCTAATGCCTGAGGAACTGAAAGTCTACTATCAATACACAATGTCTCCATCTGCTGATTGGTAACAGAGATTTCCACATCCTTTTGCATAACGCGATGGAAAGCACACTGCTGGTGCTATGACAGATGGATGCCTGCTTCCAAGTGGGAAGCAGACCTTTTGTTAAATCTGGTCTCTAAGTACAGCATTGCCTAGCAACTATGGGAAATGGAGACAAGGAAAAGCATCAGAGAACATTTCACCTGGTGCAGCTCGGGGCTTGGGGCTTTTTGTTTGGTTGGGGTCTTGTTAGTTTTAAAAAGAAACTACCCCAGTGTAATCCCGTGTAAAACAATATTAGGTGATTTATGTCTTATCATCATAGAAGCAAATGATGTTCTGACAGGAGGAGTGTCAGGACAACATTTCCCAGAGAAGAGCAGTCTTTCACTGATTATGAAGAAATTCAGACCCAGTAGTGAATGAAATGGAAAAGCCCCTTATCTGTTTTTGTCCTTTTAATAGCTTTGTCCTAAATCTTCATCATAAGGAGTCATTAGCCTTACATATACACCAACATTAAGCCCATGGCACTCCAGAAGTGCATCAGCATGGCAGCAGTGCTATTCTTTCTCTCATCCCTTGTAGCAGCACTTAGTCTCTCTTTCCTTCTTCTTCTTCTTCTTCTTTCCAAGTGATTTTGCAGAGTATGAACTGAAGTTCAGTAATGACTAATTCAGAGTTCAGCTCCCCAGAAGATTCTGGGTTAAATAACATCACGTTGGCAAGATTCCACGTAGCAAATAACTTTGTTAGCCCTTTTATGCTAGCAACACCAAACCCCTTTCCGTTACACAGCCTTGGATGTGAAATCATGGCTATGTTGAACCGTTGTCTGAGTGATCTGTAGCTGCTCAGCTAGATTTCCTGTACGCACTGCTTCCTATACTGAAAAGTCCAGGCCATGTTTTGTTTGGCATTTACTTGGCAGAAAAAAAAAAATCTTTCTCTGTATATGTGTGTAAGAGGAAGACAGAGATAGGGGAACTGCGTATGGTTTTATACGATTACTAATATGTACTGAAACTGCCCAAAAATATATTTACTTTTTTTATATACGTCTAGGGAACATGTATTTTAAGGATCAAGGTAAACTCTAGGCTGAGTTCAACTGCCTCAATATTCTCTAGTGTCAGCCGCAGCAGCATTGGTTAGCTGAGACCTCAAACACCTGAACCTTTCTGTAACTGCAGCTGGAGGCCAGGTGAGGTAGCACAGGGCATATTGAGGGGCGCCAGCTGGCCCTGGCAGGCAGATGCAGAGCTCGCTCTCATCTCTGCGCCTAGGAAAATGTAGGGAGTTCTGACTCAATTTTTATTTGCAAATAATATAATGCCAAACATCTCCTTAGTGCTCTACCAACATTTAAGGCAGTGCATACAAGCTTCTACTCTCCCATGGGGTTCAGTCTGTCTTGTACCATTTCAGAGACATTGAGCAGCAATCTGTAAATACGTGCAGCATCTTGCTTACAGAAAACAAACTCTGCTTTAACATGAAGCAGTCAAATCAGTAGGCAAATCCACTGGGTTTCAATATGTTCTTAATATTTCTAAATATGAAATATATAGCACTTTCTGGGCAGGGCAGCACAAGCTCTAAATAAAAAGGCACTGAACATTGCTGCTCGTACATTTGTGACTGCTGTGTGGTACATAAACACCCAGGCTAATGCTAAACCTAAATCAACTGGGTTATTAATAACAGCACAACTGGGTCAGCAGTGTACTGAGCGTAGACCGATTTGACATGTTTCCTGAGTAAGTTTGCAGCCAACACTAAACTTTCTGCATTTGTAAGTAGACCAGTATTGAACAGGAGTTACGTGATATAAAGCTTATGCAAATAATCTCTGCCCTATAGTTATTGAAATACCAAGGTGCTCTAGACTTGTATTATGTTTAGATCAATCAAGGACGATGCTAAGGTTACATCTGGATTCAGAGGCCTAAGCATCCTGATGTGGTCTTAAAAATGAGAAATTTTTTAAAACATGCTCTGCTTGAGAGATGCATACCATACTGGATGAAATCCTTAAAAAGCATGCAGTTTCTGTTGTATCTTTACCTAAAGGGAGAATAAACGCCTTTTAGAACAGAACTTGATAGAAAGCGAAAGGGAGGTTTCTGGTGCACTATCTGATCTCAGCGGTGTGATGTTAGTCGGCTGCATAGCCAGCCTTGCCAGCTGCCTCCTTCTGCGTCAGCCTCTTGATAAAGGTCTGATTGGTTGGTGTATTGCAATATTAAGTACTACATCATCTAACTTCTGGGCATCTAAACCAGTTAATGGACTTGATAGCAGGTTGGTAGCTAGTCATTTTGTATTTGTGTTGAAGCATTAGATTACAGAAGTCTGCACTCTGCATGAGATGCTCACTCAAAGTAGGCAAAGGCAAAGTCAGGCTCCTTTTCATGACTTGCTTAAGTACCTTATTATGGCCTGGAGAAAGGATTTACAAACTGAAACATTTTCCTGAACGTTGGTCCTAAGTATTTTTCTCTCAGCAGATGAATGATGATCTCCTTCTGCCAATGCTCTGGGATACGTTCTCACTAACGAGCCTTTATTCTAGTCTTTATTTCTTCTCAAACAGATTGGTGGTCATGTTTTCTTCCTCTCTAACAGCTCTTCAGCTATGAGGCTGCAGCATATTTAATTCTGTACAACGGGAACTAAAATAGTTTTGGAAACTTTTTTCCTAGAAATAATGGCATCTGAAGATTTGAGATATCCTCCTCTTCCCCCCGCCCAGCCCCCCAGCTATGATGCAGATGAGGAAAGATTTTGAAGACCTGCTTTTGGTTCTAAGCATAGAAGGGGGGACATAAACTTTCTATTCCAAATTGTTGAACTATATTTTCAACATAAATCGTGCTCTGCTCTTGATTTATAATATGACACACACTCCATTTTTTTTTTTTTTGTCTAAAATACTTCAGAATTTTTTATCTTTAAAGTCTTTCTTGTTGTTATACAGCAACAAGACCATGCACAAGATGTAATGATTCTGAATCAACATTTTCTTTGGGTGCTGTGCATTGAAACTTAACTTATTTTCCATTATTTGTCTTTCTGCAACAAGACAAAAATTCTTATGAAACAGAACAATTGTAATACTATTCTGACAAGTCCAATTTATATGGCACATTGTCACAAAAAAATACCTAAGAAAAAGCAGAATGCCTATACAAACCTACTAATACACTTTAGAAACTCTTTGCAGGAGCTAGAACAACATACTATTAAAACTCAAAATACATATTCAGTATGTGTGTTTTTAAAGAAAACTTTATAAATATGCAAATTTAAGATAAACGAATACAGAATAAAATGCACTAAGAAACTGATATGTAGACAAAGGTTTATTTACACCATACAACATTTTAAATATTTTATACACAGCTGCAGCAGAGAAAGCTACTCTGAGCTTTCCAGAGAAAACTGCAATAATAAAGATGTGAAATATATTATTCATATAAAAGTGAGATTATTACTTTATTGCATTTAAAGCAATGAAGAATGTAGCTCAACAGACATTCATTTAATGACAAAAACTTTGCTTTTATATTATAAAGTAAAAAGTGTAGTAATGGCCAAACAGACTGTTATAAACTTTAAAAACTGCATAAATATGTACATTGTGCTTCATGGTGAAGTTTTTTGAAAACTAAACCAAATGAAGCTGTTACAACATGAATCGTTGCTTGAGGTTTATCTATAAAGATTACCTTACAAATCCATTCCACGGGTACTTACAACACACGATGGTAAGAATTGTACACCTGGTTCTCCACTAGCCGCACTAGTGGGAATATACTGTACGAAAAAAACCACTGACATTTGGCAGAGGAAGAGCCTGACATAAAGTAGTCACAATGTTCAGACAGGAGCGTCAGGATTCCCAAAGTCTCTTTATTGTCAGTGCAATGAATTATTTTGTTTTGTTTTTGTTTTGTTCAGTTTGTTTTCACTTTTGTTAAACTTCTGTTTGAAAGTCACCTTCTTGCACATCTAAAGGCAAGTTCAGACACTTCTCCCATTCTGCTGGTCTGAGTTCTAAAGCATCTTTTGCCTCTGTGTCTAATACGTTTATTGTTGTATAGTGTTGGTAGTCGCCTGTGGTTTTGTAACTGTCCCATGGAGCCTTGTTCGGTGCTGAGTTCTCCTGAAGACCAGAGAAGAGAGAAGAATTAAAACCAAGGATGAATTAACATGTTTTCTCTTTAAAAGGCTGATTGCTAATGTGCTCTCATGAGACAGAGAAGCCAGAGAGTGGAAATGACTTTGCAGGGAGCCAGGCTGGCGGGTGTTCAGCACTGCTGTGACTCTTTCTCTGACAACAACCAACACTTTGGCAGGCTCCTCACCTGAGCTGCCAGCTAAGCCCTTTCTTTCACAAGAACCAATGTACATGGGGAATGGCCGAGTGATCCAGTACCAATAGCCATCTTTTTAAGAGCGGTTGTATAGAAAAGTGGGAGAAGAGAAGGGAAGGTAATTGAGAAAGAGCTTACTGCCTGAAATACGGAGTGGTTTGAAACAGAGATTGCCAGATGGATTTTAAATTGGGTCAGGTGCGTGACAGAAACACCGAAACCTAGTCCTTGAAAATGCTGTGAGAGCTACCTTGCTTCACAGGCTGATGAGCTCATGTATATTAGGATTAACAGGCTGAAAGCTGGCTATTTTCTACTGAATTAATTTTTTTTTTGAATGCTAAGTTTTGTAGGGCAAAAGACATTATGGACTAAGACCAATTTAATTAGTGATTTCTGCTGTAACATTGGGTGGGACTTAGTTGCCAAAACCTAACATTTTTGCACCATTTTAGATGCCTTTGGATTTTCTACCTGATGTCCAAGTATCTTTCATGAGAGGTGCAGGTCTCCTTTGAGTCCTGTGTCATCACTGCCTGTACCATGCTGTAAAAACTTGAGGCTCTCTAAAATAGTCTGAGATGCCTATATTTAAGTACCTGGATCACTCTCTGACTGTCCCACAGATAGACCATTCCTCCAGGCAGCTTTTATAGCAGACCTTTCAAAAACATAGTGCCGATGTGAAACAGAGTAAATACAACTCTTTCACTGAGATTCCCTTTGAGATTTTGAATTTATTCAAGCTTTACGTGGACAGAAAATCTCAAATAGGGAGGCGAATGCAAACTTCACATGTCAGCAAATCTCAGGAGAGGGAGTGAGCGAGAACTGGGTGCAAAATAACACATATCACAATGAAAGATTCATCAAAGAATCAGGGCCAAGTTTCTGCTGGATTAAGGTGATGTAAATGATGTAAATCCATTGGCCTCACATCTGCTTAATACCTCTTCTTCATGTCTGAGAGCAGCTTTTCTGAAAAAGTTATAGGATACAATGATTCTAGCTCAGTTCTATTTCATATACAATTTTCACATTATAAAATGATATACAAAATTATTACTAATCATAATATTACTGCCAACAAATATGTCACACTAAATTAGCTGTTTTAATTAGGCAGAATCAACTTTTTCCTTGCTCTCATTATCAGATGTAGTCAGGGTGTTATGCTTGCGTGTACGAGTGTGCGTGTATAAATTTGAATTATGATGATAGCAGAGTCAACTCAGGATATTTTAATTTTTGCTTTTCCCATGGTAAATATTTATAAACCTATTATGGAAAAGACATAGCATTACAGAGACCCTTTGTACTTTCTGGACCGTCTCACATACACGTGAATCTAGCTGGACTTGTTTGTAGTAACTAATTTAGTATCTGCTTGTCTAGCTAGAGGAAAAGCCCTATTGGCCAACTTACATTAGTGAGCTGCTTTCTCTGTATAAATTCCTTTAGACTTGGTAGGCACATACAGATTCAAAATGTGTTCCCTACAGTTCAATTACTTGTCATCTATAATGATGTCAGTGAGTTAGTTATGGTCTAGTTGTAAAGCCTAATGAGTCTCGTCATAGGTTAGATGACTGAAAATATCGTTTGTTCTAATTTCTGAGGCTATCTAAAGGTAGCGCAGACTGAGGTCTTCTCGGGAAATATATTGAATTCAAAGGACTCTTGTTTCATTGCTGTTGTTAAGGATCCAGAATATTTTAAACATCTAAGAAGGAAAACTTACCATACTGCCTGATTTTGGTACATCCCGAAATCTGTCCAGCGTCTGAAATTTCTGATTTAACTCTTGAAACAATTCCATGTGCCTCTTTCTTGTATGCATGACCTTCTGCAAAATGGAACATAATTGCTTATATTTATAATTGAATCTGGACTTTTTTAAGAGAAGCATTATTTTCCCCAACATAACAAAGTAAATTGAATTTGGCAGGGCCATCTTTTCCCTGTAGACTCAACCAATGGAAGTGAATTGCACTGAGCCTTCTCTCTGCTCTGTTTAATGTTCTTCCTGTGTACAAGAAACTGTTTTTACCCCACATTTATTGAGTTGCTGAAATTAAGGGACACTGGTTTTGTGCTAGCCTAGAAGTATTTTGAAAGTGATGACGGTTTCTTAGAAGGATATTTCTCTTGCAGATTAGGAATATTTTCTAGAATTTCTGTTTTTACCATAGATGCTAATATTTTAATTTCTATAGGAACGCAACAGCAGTTTGTAATAGTCTCTATCAGAATAATTTTTATGAGAACACTGAACTCAGAAATTGTGGCCCAAATGGAAAAGCCCCAAATGTTGTGTCTTTTTAATTAGACATGTTCTTGTCATTCAGATCATCATAAATTGCAGTTGAAATGGCATTCATATTAAGGAAAGTAGGCACAGCTTTTCAATTTTACTTGCTTTCTTATGTCACGAACTGGGAAATTGGAAACCAGTCTCCCTCTAGCCTATGCACAGGGCACTCTTCTACATAAACTAATTACATGGCACTCCTGTGCAAGAGGTGGGGACCCCAAAAAACCCTCACAGTTGCAGGACACCCTTGGCCATGTATCTGCCTTGGTAGCTACATGGAGAGTGAAGCCTGTTTTCAAGCCTAGACTGTCAAGGCTGCCATCTGCGTTGTTTCCAAACAAGTTCACACTCAGGTATGGATTCAGACTGGCCTCTGAAGCAAAGCCGAAGGCTGCTTACCGTTCAACCAGTCTCATGGTTCTGTGGTCTGGGTGGACATGGGACAGGAGAGACTGAGGATGCTTCACCTCAGTCCAACAGCAGATGGGCTCAGCTTGGCTTTTCTTAAGCTTTTGTAACTGCTTGAACTTGAGTTACAGCCATGGCAGCAGCCAATAGTGTTGATAGAAAAGGTACAGGACACTAGCCTTTATGCACGTCCGTTAATTATCAAGTCTGATTTTCCCTGGCGTTGTACGTGACAAATCCTGCAAACTTAAGTACGCGGTACCTGAGTGTGACCCTTCCCAGCAAGTAACACTTCTGCCAAGTCTGGCTTAGTACCTTTTAAAATGGAGTGGCAGTATCTGACCATAAATAATGCTTTACCAATACCAATTTTAACTTTTATCTTTCATTTGCATTCTGTGTTTATAAATTTCATGAAATGTAGCTGCTCTCTTGATCATGCATGTCTACTGCTATGCTGTAATGACCATATCATCCTTAATATAGCTACACCATAGCTTGAGAACTTGTTTCACTTCTGAGAACAGGAAATTGGCAACATTATTCACAAAAGAGACATGAGATACAGCAAGCAATTAAAGACCTATTAACTTAACACGAGTTGTGGGGTGAATAAGAGAAACGATTTTTCAGGATTTGGCGAGGAACTCCTTGCAAAATGTAATTTATATGGAGAACTCTGATCTAAATTTATGAGGGGAGTTTCACTTAAGTGACTTCCTAGGGATTCTTTTAAGTGACTGCTGTTATGGTAGACAGGGATATGTAGCAAATTTCGTATACATAGAATTTAAAAAAGAATGGTTCGGCTTCAAAGATTATTGGTTGAACTAAGGAGATGTGCTCACAGGAATAAAACAGATTTGGTAGGTTAAAATACTGGCTCTAAAAGCAGGAAATAGCATAAGATTGTGAAACAAGTATCTCCAGTTGGAAACTTTTTAATAGAAGGCTAGGAATATAAAGAATGCTACTTTCTGATACTTTTCTGAATCGTGTACCCAAGAATTCGTTAAATAGCAAGTGTGAATAACGCAAATGTCTTAGTTCACTACATTATTCCTGAGGAGAAGCAGGTGGGAGGAGAAATTAAACACTTGCAGTGGGAAGTCTGCCAGAAAAAAGGCTTTAAAATTTATTCTTAATAGCAGAATGACTGTTATGCACATGTACTTATGGATCTTTTTGTTGCTTAATGTTTTCCTGGCTCCCATTCCATAATTCCTACCCACTGACACCCGCTCCTCCCCACTGCTTATAAAGGACAATCTGAACTGAAGGTGCAGTAACTTAAATTTCCAACTTTAACTCCTCTTTTCTAGACTTCTTTTAAATTCCTTGTTAGAAAGCACCATCTTCTCTCCTTTCTAGAAAATATGTTCTGTTGGGTAACTCCTTCTCTTTTATGAGACAATAACCCACAAAGTGTTTACGGGGGTTTAACCTGTTTTCTCCATTAAATTGGCAATGTGGAAAACACAGCTTTATCAATCTTAGAAATACATAAGTTTTATCAATACAGAGCTGGACATCTTCACCAGTATATACTAGGATGATTGCAGTAGCAAGATGAAAACAGGATGTAAAAGGAGCTTCTCATGCTGCCCTTTTAAAGTACACCTTCTTTAGGTCGATCTGGGGATTTGTCCATTAATGCCGCATCCCCTCCAGAAGCACCTGAGGTAGCCACCCGGCTACAGACATACATCTTCTTCTTGTCTTTCCTGCAGGCTCCGTAACTCTTGTGCCCCACACCCTAAAGGGGGACAGACTGCACCGGCAGCCCTGCCACATTTCTACCCCCACTCAAAAGAAACATCAAGTGTGTGTTTTGAAAAGACTAAGGCTTATCTGATGAGCATCTGCTCTCAGAAAAGGATTCAGAGTGTGGATGACTATCATCAAGATGGGAAGGACTTCAAACATAACTCTGTACCCAGTTCCCTTTTTTGTTTATGACAGGGTTTTAGCTGAACTCTAGCGCAAGCACAAATATTAAGATTTGTGGTCAATCTTATGAATAACAGTAGTAGTAGTAGTAGTAGTAGTAATAATCATAATAATAATAATAATAAACAATAATGTAATTCAATTTGCCTTGGAGATTTTCTATATTGTCACAGGTAAAAATGCTCTCTCCAGTCCTATACTGGAAACATGCTGTGTTTTCAAGATGTTATAGGTATGATCAGTTGCCAAACTTAGGAATGGGAAAGGATTTTTCCCTGCAGGCATATTTTTTTTCTCCTTTGTCTTCGAGACATGTCTTCAGGTTAGTAAGAGAACGATTTTAAACTTTTGTGTGAGTTTGTAACGTTGTTATAATGAATAGCTATTGCAGATGAAATTCTGAAAGAACGCAGCTCTAGCAATTAATGATCAATTTGGCATTATTGCTGGTGAGAGTCTACTGCTCTGTGGAAAGAAAAGAAGACTTTCTGGTATTCACACTTGTCCTGTGTATCCTTGCTTTCCCTCATAGGTGGAGCTCAAAAAGACAGATAACTTGAATCCTGGGGAGCAGGGTAATTTTTTGGAATTAATTTGGCATAAATGTTATTGACAGAGGAGACCCAATGAATACCTTAAAAAAAGGGGAGAGCGGGGTGGATGGCTGAGGAAATCCAGGAGTCAGAGCCTCCCATAGAATTTAAAGGTAATTGTGATCTTGAATCCTAAAATGCGTGTCAATAATACTGTTTAACTCTCCTGTATGTTTTTGTAAGTGTCAGCGCACACCTATTATAAAGTCCTCCTGGGAATTTCCACAGCATCTGTATTTCTGTTCAGCATAATTAGAATGAATTTTATTTGATCTGACAGCTAAGTATTAGTGCTGAGCCGTCATGAAAAAGCTACCTGTCCAGCTTGTAGGGAAAAACAGAACATAATGACTGGGGTTGGAGGGCATTAGCTGGGGTTGCCACAGCCAGCAGCAGCAAGGATCCAAAACTCCCAGACCTATGAATTTTGGTCATGTTTTGGATACCAAACTGCATGAATGAGTCTAAACTAATCCTTGCTAATAGCAAGAAAAGACTTGTAAAGCTGTTGCATGTTGACTGTTCATTTTAGAAAACTTCAAAGGTCAAATAGCTTAGTCAGTATTTTGCAAAATCTAATAGTGGACAGTATATTATTTAGCAGTAATACTTTCTACCTGCAGAGTAAATCCAGTACGTTACAGTCTGTTGTCTTTTTTCTACATAAGGGCATAAGTTAAGAATGTAATGGTAAACTATTTAAAAAGGGAAAACAAGATACAGGTGGCATAGTTCTTGAGAGACTCCTCTGTAAGATCTATGATAAGGGCTGGCCGATTTGAATGTCACCTTTTTCTCTCTCCATTTCCTTTGACTGGAGACGTAAGCTTTCTATAACACTACGCAGCACAGTCATAGTGCAGTCACAATCACTTTTATTATTTATAGTCCATTGCAAAGGCCCCTAAAACTACACCTGTATTTCTACATATATTGGAGATAACAGAGACAGAGGTTATTTTATGGCACCGAGTACAGTCCTGGTCTGCCTGTGTTCACACCGCATAGCAGCTGGTTTTGAGTTTCAACTGTGGGCCTTAGAAAAAAAGATTGCTTGCCATGTGTTTCTTTGCTCTTATTTCAAATTGTCTATATTAAGGTGAGTGTTGCATTGCAGCCCACTGTGGGTTTTTTTGTTTTTTAAACAGTGAAACTGTGACTACTGTAGTAAATCAAACATGTCCAAGAACATTCTCTGGCACCATCTAGCACGGAATGTTCTCCATGAATGCTACAAAATTCTCTTAGTCTCCAAAAGAAGAAGTCTGCAATCAAATTGCCTGTTGTGAATGGTACCTAGGTTGCACTGGTTCCCTAAGGACATTTCAGGAACTGTTTGGAGAGACAAGGGTGATCCAGACTAAAATAGTAAAGATCATTCTAAAAATTCATCCATATAAAAACTGGCATTTTGGCACCCAGGAATATTTTCCCCAAATGTCTTAAGTAAGATAGGCATAGCCTGAGGGTTTGTCTTGTATGGATATAGAGAGACATGTGTGAGAGGTTGAGGGAGTAGACACTGTTGGAAGAGTGTTAAAAGCAAAAGGACTGAGGGAGCCAAGCTTGACACCGTCTTGTCCATACTGAGTATTTAGCATTTGTTATCCTCAGAGCCACATCCATAACATTTGTTATCCTCGGAACTGTGGAAAGACATTGTCTCAGAGACTGCCAGCTGGCACTGGTTACAGGCAAAGCAGAGAAAGTGTTAAACATTTAAGTAGTATGGCCAATCACTCTAGTGCAACCTCACCTCCAGGCTCTATTCTATTTTGCAGTCCCGCTGGTTTGAAATATCAGAATAGCAGTGTTTTGGCCACACAACACTATCTCAGTTCCCTTCATCAGTATGCCTTGCTGAGCAAAGGAATCTCTGTGGCTATTTGAACATTTTATGGCTTTTTTATTTTGCTTTACCTCAGGCAGAGTGCCACACTGTGTGTAAGAACACAGGGAAGCCCACAGGCTTAATCAGAGGAACCACAAATCAAGGAGGTGAGATGGGTTTAGTCTGACACAGTACTTCTAAAACACAGCAGCAACTGGCAGAGTATCTTTGCCACTCTCACTTCCTCAGCAGTCACTCCCAATGGCCCCATCCTTCCCTTTTTACACACATATACCTTTTCCTGCATTGTAGTCATAATTCTAAAAGTATTAGGCCATGGAGCAACAATACTGCAAACAAGGCAAGAAAAAGGTGTAAGCATCTTAAATACACTATGTGAGTCAAAAGAAAATATGTAATGGGAGGCCTGATTCTTGAGAGCAGAATGTGTACAGCATTGTTGGTGTTTATTTGGGGTTGGATTATGCTCTCCTGAGTGGTAAGAGGAATGCTTTAGTATCTGTTGCCACAGAGAACGTTCTTATTGTGAATGGCATGATATTCCTACCTTTCAATAAAGAACAGTAACATTCAGAATTCTTTATATCATTATAATTCTAAAACTTCTTCTATTGCTTCCATTTAATTTTAGAATTACTTGCTCATCAGAATTTTGTTTTTGATTCATGTTTTTTTTCTTCCTGCCCAGTCATTTATCCTAAAATATACTTAGGATAATGTTTTCATTTTATTTTCCTTCAACTTACTATGAATCTTTGCCTGGTGTTTTATTTGAGATGTTCCATGACTGCTTAAGGTAGCTACAGTCTCTGGGGGTAAATGACATAAGAGATTAAGGTGTGGTGTTAAACTACCAAGAAACCACAACTGGACACAGAAGGTCAGCATTTCAGCAAAAGCAGGTCACCAAAGAAAACCCTTCTCTCATTGCAAGGCTTCTATGACAACTGCTATGGCTACATTTTGCTAGTTCTCCCTCTTTCATTTCTATGGACTAGAATCTGAAATCTGAAAGTACAATTGCTGTGCTTCCAGCCCAAATAATAATGAAAAATACTTTTGTTTGCACATGCAAACAGAGAGGGTGATTTTTAAAGTTATGGTTGATATATACTGATCATTGGATGTTAAAATTCAGCCCGAGATCTGTAGGTGCCATGTAAATATTATGATTGTTCAGCTTCTCTGGAGATACACATAATGAACTATGTCAAACTATTAACATGCATGAACAGACAACCTATGCAAAAACCCCAAATCCATAAATTATTAACATTCCCTTGAAAACTAACTGCTGTATTGCTTTTGGTAGAGAGTAGAGGAAAAAAAAAACTCAAACAAAACTCTAAGAGAATCATACTGACTGAGATAGAATAGAATGATCATTAACTAACACAACCAAACCTTCTCATTCAATGGCGTCTAAGTCTGAAATTACGGATATCCAACCTAAAGAACCTTAAATGAACTTGGTTTTTTATATAGCATGTGATCCATAAGCTTTGGCAACTGTAGCACTTCATTGTTCAAAAATTGACGCATTCATAATCACTATTTGGATGTGAAACTCAGATGCCAGTAAATTACTATTGAAGAAAGAGAGATAGAACAAATGATTGAGAATCTCTTGAACAAAGCAACCTTCTGCAACAACGCGGCCTGTCCTACAGAAGTGTCACGCTTTTTCAATAGATAGATAGCCAGCAAAACAAAGCAAACAAACAAAAAGATGAAAATGAAGAGGCAGAGAATTTAAAAACTGAAACCATGATGGTTAATATTGAAATATGACAATTTGATCTCAGAATATTTATAAACAAGTTGCACCAAAGTAGTTTTAATGAATTGCTCATCATGTTCTGTACAGTACCAATTGAACAACCCTATGACATCTACTATGTCAGAAGGCTAAAATCTGTTAAATGAACACTTCACATTTACTTTTAGGAAAATACTTTTAATAATCAGGAATAATTCAGTAAAACTTACTTCAAAGTCAAGGTCCGAATAACGTGATTTTCTTCTCTATTAAGCAGTAAAAAAGAAAGAAAAAAGAGGTTGTATTAACAAGGGGACTGTTCACCAAATCATATTAATGAGTCTAAATAACATTCTTATTTTCCTATCAGATATATATTAGGTATTTTGTGAGAGGTTGTAGATTTTATCTTGATAATTTAAGATTAATGCATGACTTTGCATACAGTTTATTAGACCAGTATCATATTCTTTTCTCTGAAATAAACCAGACTGCATTTCACCAGGATGCATAATGTGCATGTTATTTGCATGCAATTGAACCTGTCGGTGTATAAAATATATCTATTTCTATACTTTCTGTGGTATTTGCAAATTATCATCATACTTATACTTTTACACAGCTGTCTATAGGTATCTATGATTTAGATTTGTATAGGTATACAGAAATTGATTCTTTCCTACATCAGGCTTACATTGGTACAACTCCATTGATTTTAATGGAATAACTGGTAGCAAAATCAAGCCGAAGCCATCTATACTTTCCATAGCTTCAGCTTGTTTGTTTGCAATGAGAATCTGGATGGAGAAAGCAATGATTTTGTCTTACACTTATGACAAATCTGATTCAAAGCATCTGATATAAAGCAAGAATGATTTACCAGTGAAGTAATCACTCATAAAATGCAACAGAATATGATTGCTTAGACATACTGCAAATAATTTAGCACAGAATTTTTTACAGATTCTAAAAGAAACCAATTATAAAGTCAAATTATATCAGAAAGAAGCAGAAATATTACAAAGAAGAGATTAAAATATCTTTTTTCTCCTAAGGTTGGAATCTGAATGGCTTGCAATAGACTAAAAAGATGTAGAAACAGTGGTTGGAAGAGCTGAAAAAGAGTGCAAAGAACATGTGAATGGAAAGAAAAGATACATTCCCCTTCAGGAAGCAGAGCTAAAGGAAAGGAAAAGTACCCCCAAAAAACCGAAAAGGCTTGCTGCTACAATTTAACCCTAATTTTTGTGGTACAATAGGATGGCTTTAAGTAATGGTGAATGAACCTTTTCAAATTGTGCCAAATTTCTGCAGTGAGATACAAATCAAACCCATTAAGTCAAGGTGAATAACGTTACTGATTTCATTAGACTTTGATTTTATTTGGTTTAACAAACATGCAGGTTTTAGTAAGCTGCTTTGTTTTCATGCAATTGAAAGAAATAATTTTACAAGTCTTTCAGTTGTAGAAAGTGGAAAATGTTTGGTCTCTAAGACCTTAATAATATCACTTTGTGACATATTGTCTGGTTCTGTAGTAAAGTGTTGATGCTTTAATCCACAATGAGATTAAGAATATCACCATAGCACTGTCAACACACTCTGATCCCTAAAGAGCTGGGAGGCAGTATAAAAGAACAGTCTATAATACAATTTAAACAACCACCACCAACAAGCTTTGGAGAAGCTGTCTTTCATCAGCAAGGCTTGATTTAACCTAGCACACCTTAAAAAGACTATTTAAAAATAAATGAAATAATTCTGCAACAATAAAAATCATGAAAACATGGAAACAGCAAAGGTCTTGAAGGTGAGAAAAATATGAGGACATTATGCTCAAATTCTGAAAGCAGCCAAGTTCCCACTTCTCACTCATATTAAGGGGGCCATGGTATCTTTGACATAGGCCTTCAACATTCCACAGTAAATCACCACGTGTGTAAATCTACGTATTTCTAATGAGGAAGGATCTATTTTTTAAGGTGTAATTAGAGGACATCTATCACTGTAATGACTCTGTGGATACAAAAGAATAAACAGGTACAGCAGATAATGAGGTGAAGTTTACAGTAGTAGCTTTGAAAAATGTTTGAACAAGCTATTTTTAAGCTTCAGTTCAGCAATAAACCTGATATCGTTGAACCGTCTGACTGAGAACCCTAAGTGAAAACTCGGAAAATTTAGGAAGAAATGTGTAACTTGCTAGATACTGTGATTTATAAAATTGGAGCATTTTTTTTTGCCTTAAGTCTTCTCGACCACAGTGAAAATATTCCTGGCATAGCTGGATTATTAGATTTTGTAGCCAGGCAACTCTGTCACTGTTTACATGATAAAAAGACATATCTAACAGACTGCAACACATTTAACCGTATTGTTGTCAGAAAGAGGTAGCTATTGCAATTTTACTGTTAGATCACAGCAGTTATGACCAAACAGGTCATACCACAGGTTTATCTCAGTGAGGATTTTTCTAGGGCTTAACAAGAATCTGTCACTTTTTTCTATGGCTGCATATGGTGAAATACAGCACAGGTGCTATCAGAACCTATTCTCCTAAGACATAAAAAGCGTGTAACAGCCACAGGTTCAAACAGTAGCAGCAAAGTTCTACTACTTCCTGAAAAACAAAGAATGTGATCCTGCACCACTGAAAGTCATCTGCAATATTGTCACTGACATCACTAGGTACATGATTAGGTCCTCCTGGCTACTACATCATTGCTTTGAAATGACCACAGTGTTATTTTTTGAGAGCAGAAACATATTCAGAAGCACAAAGTCTTTGGGAATCTTGATTTATGAGGATGGAAGTTTTCCTTTGGTCCCAATTGGAAGTTGTCATTTTACTACTTTCTGTATGATATACAACAAGCTTAAAACATGCAAATCAACACTTTAATTGTGATCATATGTATACTTTTTTTTCTTAAACGAAGTTTACTTATTGTGTCTCTTTTGGCTGAGAAAAATGGCGTTTTCCACACATACCTAAATGCTTTCAGAAATCAACCATCTGGCTCATTCTATAATTTGAATTAATGAAAGCCAGCAGCTGAGTGAAGAAAAAAAGAAATCTCTTGCATCAAATAAGCTGCTGAACTGGTCACACCAGTATGTTTCTTTTCAAAAAGCTGTTCCTTTTACCCACCTGCAAAACTGAGAATGATTTTAGCCAACAAAAAAATTAGACTGGAAGCTACTGTTTTTTTCAAGGATCATTTGGAGATCTGCTTGAGTATTAATGTTAGTAGAATATAAATAACCAATGACTGTAGAGGATAATATCTATGGTTTGCCTCATTTAGTATTTTGTATTTGACCACGTTCTGCAGTGATGCTTCAGGCATGATATAGAGAAGGGCAAGTATAAAGTGACATTTCTGCTGCAATACACTTCCACGTTCTTCAGTAGTTTAGGGAATTCTTTGGGAGGAGCTTACTCTGTTGAGCTTAATAACACTTTTTTACATTATTCCATTAGCCTAATCATGTTTTAGAATTATTCCTAATTTTGACATCCAAAATGTGCTGAAATAGTGAATTCAACAATTTAAATATGCATAAGGTGACACAGGAAATCATGTTGTTTATTGCTTTGCCATTTCATTTGATGCTCCTGTTTTTTATGTTATAGGAAATACAAATAATCATTCCCTATTCACTACACAGTCATCTGTTCTCCAAGCTGAAGAGCCTTAATGCTGGAGACCTGCAAGGTTAACTAATAAAGGGACTACCTAAAAAGCTGAAGACACATGCAATTATTCAACGTCAGAGAGTTAGCTGGGATAATTCTGAAAAAGCTGAGCGGTATGGGTAACTAATGAACTGCAATTCATGCACAATTACAAATGCTACAAAAAAAAAGGTCAAGTCTCCATTAAAATGGGCAAGGGTGTGAGTAGCCCTTTCTGAACAACTCTAGCGAGTTGCATTGGTGCTCTACACCGACAGAAGCCAAATCATGCCTGTAAACTGGGGAAATTTCAGTGAAAAGCAGCAAAAAGTACTTTTAAAGAGTTAATAACACTGGATCAAGAGCAAAGGATAAAAGAGTGATACAACTTGTTTAAGCTTTGGCTCTGGAAGAGGCAAACATAGAAGCTTGTTAAGATACCTTAGAAGGATATAAACACTGATAAACAAAGCTGGTGTGAGAAAAATCTGAGAAGTTGTAATTCAGAAAAAATAAATAAAAAAAAAAAGGCAATTTCAGAGATGCCGTCGGGAATAAAGAAAGTTTATGTAACTGTGAAATAATCTGCTAAGGGAAACAGTGGAAGCCCTTCACTCTAGTCTTGAAAGTGAAGTTTGACTATGTATTAGAGAAATACACTGTAGAAAATGTTCTGGCATTGATAGAAGAGATGACCTGACAAGGTTTTTTCCATCTCTGATTTCTACAGCTCTTTGATCTTAATTGATAAATTCCTTTTTACAGCAGCTCTTCCTCCCACCCCCCCATGACAGGACCAAAGTGAAACTCAGTGAAAAGAGGTCTGCGGTAGTAATTTATTTTAAATCCATTTTACTTTGTGCTAATCATGTATAGCTTCTCTGTGTAATTCCAGAGCAACTTTAAACTCTGCTTGCTGAGGGACAAAAATAGAATACAGAAGAATAATTTCCATGCACCAGCATGCACTAATCCGCTGGCACCAGGAAAGAGCTGCTCTCACTAAATGACTAATAAAATCCCTCTCCATCTCTGTAAAATGACAAATGCCTGGTTTTCTCCTAATTCTAGTCTGTATTACACCACTACCTGATTAATTACATGAGATACTCCTGAAGATATATTGCATTGTGCAAAGTATAATTGAAACCAGAGATACCATATTATAGTGAGGGCTACAACCATGCTTCCATTAATATAAAGCCTTATTATCAGTAGTTTATAATTCATTCTGAGATTAGATTTGGCATACAAGATCCTAGGCTGGGGAGGATTTTTTCCCTGAACAAAATTAAAGGAAAATCTTTTTTGGCCCTCAGAGTTATGAAAGTGGAATGGGGATAGACAGTTTTATTTAAAATGCCTTTTGTGTGTATATAACTGAAAAAAACCCTTAGTTTCAGAATAGGAGATTATGTTGGCTATTAGTTCACAACATGAGCTAGACATAAAGCAAGCAAATTTTCATGAAAAAGTAGATTAGCTTTTTAATGTGGGAATTTTAAGTTTTTAAAACATGCTAACAAATTTAGTACATCAACACACAGCACAAACATAACTTCAGAGATCTCAATTTAAAACTGTTCTGGCAAATTACTCTGGTTTGTTGCTCCCTTTTTTATAGGGTAACCTGCCTATGTATTTACTCAATCAACCAAAACCACTTGTTTTGTGTTTCTGAAGGTTTTTGGGGGAAATGTAGCATTTCTTAAAGGGACATGAAGTTGAAAATATGTTTCTTAAGGATCATATGTAATTAAGATAGCTGTTGATAATATAAAGTCTGAAATATATGCTACACCATAATGCTGACTAAAAATTCGGTTCTTTATGTCTTTAGTTACTAGAATCAGCTCTGCCTGATTCTACCCCCACTCCTGCTAAAAATAAGCAGCATCAATTTCTGAAGTCAGAGGAATCTGAGACCTACTCACTCAAGTGAAAGAGAGGGTTGTTATAGGGCTAGATTTCATTTCACTGAGAGTCGCAAAATTGGCAAGAACTGTCTCCACAGTTTATTGAAGAATGAAATGAGGAATGGGAGGAAGAGAAATCTGAGAAACAGAATGCCTGAAAATAAATGCAATGTGGAAACATGATAAAGAAGAAATTCCTGTGGTGTTCATCTCTCTATTTTAGTTCTCTCTTTTTTGCTTCTCATATCATAAATCAAAATGACTTTACACTATTTTGCTTTTGTTCTGCCTGATGCTCTGCTACTTTATTGACAAGATTGACTGTCTTAACTGCATATTTCTTCTCTCCTTTCCTGTTCTTGCTCCTTTCCTGATGCGTTTATTTCATTCTTCCTAACACTTTCATTTTAAGCTTCTTCTCCATTTCTGCCATCTTCCTTTTCCTTTTTTTTTTTTTTGGCTTGTCTGTTTTTCTTTTCTCTCCTCTTTTTCTATACCTTTACTTTTAGTTTGCACCTCACTGTCTTTAATGGATCCCTTCATTTTCTCAGCTTTAACGGTTTTTTCTTCCTGTAGTCCCACATCAGTGATTTGGCCAAGGAGCTCTGGAGTTGACTTTCTTTGAATGTGTTAAGAGCTTTCATGAATGAATACAGAAGAAGTATTTTGGTCACACAATCAACTTCCCATCTAAGATTTTTATGTCTTTCTCCACATAAAGATCTCATAGCAGAAACTGAGACAGAAAAATAGAAAGGGAAGATATAAGACTGGAAAGAGAATTCCAGTCCTTTACATGACAAACAGTTTGGGAAGTCCTTTTCTTCCTGTTCTTATAAAGTAAGTGCTCTTTTTTCCCTTTAATAAATGTTTCTAGTGTCTGTCTTTGCATGCCTTTCCTCTTATAATAGTTAAAAGTCTTTGTCTCTTTCAGCTCCATTGCATTTCTGCTCACACTACACTAACCATAGTTCCCTTGAAAGAACCTGTCGTTCTTCTTCTACAAAGGTAATGATGCAAGTCTCCTCGCATAGTCAGGCAGCAGGTATCTACTCCCTCTTGCATTTATTTTGCACAATAAAAAGAAAAGAATTACTTATCCTGGAGATACGTTGCAATATGTTGCACAGATCAGCTTCTTCCTCTGCATTTAAACCTCCTAACCTTTCCTTGCATCTAAATGGCTGGGAATGCACTACTTCACTTCAAAGTAATTTAATTTTAATGAGCACACCACTCTGAGTGAACATTTTCAAAACAAAAAACATTCCAAAAGAGTGTATCGAGAGTGCCGTCTTCATTAAAATCAAAACACTTTGAGCTGAAGGAGCACGCTCCAAGACACTTTGATGCCAAGGTAGCAAATCCAGTTTTAATCCATGCATGTAAGGGATATGCAGGAGATTAGCCAGATGTTCAATTACTCCTCCTAAGAAACTCTGTGATGTACTAATATATCTGCCTGTGCCTATGATCGTATGAGTACTGTTGGGTACCTACCAAATAAAATAAAAATTCACTGACTTGCACATTGGGAATCTGCAGATCCTTAAATTTATACTTATTTGGGCAATACTTCTATGTAAGTATTATGGCATTTGCAGACTTTTGAAAGCTGAAGTTCTTCCGTATGTAAGAAAGCATTTGATTGTTCCCAACTATGCATTTTCTTGAGAAAAAATATGTAGATATAAAAACTAGAAGAAAGTTTGTGACACACTGTAGGATTCATCTGACTAAACTTAGGATGTCAACATTTTTGATGTTGGTGTCTGAACTACTCATTCTGGCTTCCTCTATGACACCTGAAAAGAGACCCTTGCACTGAGGGCATATGATTTACTTCATCCTGGAGCAGATGTCTAAAACTGGCCTAGAAGTGTCTATTTCTTTCCATTGACTCTAAAGGGGAGCCAAATGTGAAAAACTCTTTTTCCATATCAGAAGGAGAATGCCTACATTTAGATATCCAATAGTAGGGGTGATGGATCCTCCCTGCAGAGTTAAAAGTCAGGACATATGTACTTGTGCTGATACTATAGTTGTGTTCCAAAACATCCATTTCCAATCACCATAATGAATACAAAGTCTAAATAAAAGAGAACATGAAAAAGACCTGACGTTTCAGCCTTCACTTTTAATAGCTTTGGTTTTTTTGCTGTTTATGTCTATATACAGTTTTTAATTATTTGAATAGACACATATTGTTCTAAGGGCTGATCATCTCTTGGAATGCGCAAAATACATAAAATAACTGATTTAATGAACTTTGAAAGGTAAAGGTGTTGCTCAAAAGCTAAGTTTTGCAAACTTACTGAATTCTTTGAAAGATAATGCGTATATTTCTGCAAACTGACTCCTTGAAACACAATACACTAGTGTTTCACTAGGAAGATGGAAATGAAATTCAAAAGAAATAATTCTATTTTACGATGTGAAAAACCTTAGGGTTTTTATTTTCCAAAGCATCCTCAAATTCTGCTGGTTCAGTTTTATGGCCAAAAAGACTAGCATCTACCATAAAATGAGTGGACAAATAACAACTATTGAATGTACATTAATATATTGTATTTTACTGGGTGTCCAGTTGCAAACAGTTATGCCTGCAGTATTTTTGTCATTAGAGGTGTTTGTGGGTTCATAGTTACACTTTTGAAATCAGAAGCTGGGTTGGATCTTGGCTGAAAATGCACCACATGACTTCTTAAGGCATTCTGATAAGATGATAAATTCTCTAACTGCAGTGTAAGCTATTCCCATTATTATGTCCTTAATAATTACTGACTTTAAATTAAAAAAAAAAAGGAAGAATTATGTTAATGCAGGTCACACCTGCCTAAGTGCATTTTACTTACATGACAGTTGGCAATTAGTGTGTAATTACATGATAAAAATAATAATAGTATACTAATTCCAGAGAAGGCACCTGAAAACGTAAAGTGGAAAAGAGGAGAGGAACCCAACTCCCTGTACTATGCAGAAGACACAAAAAGGAGGCCTCCACCACCTGTCTTGGGACACCTTTGTTTCTTCAGAGAAGCGACAGAGGAACTGCCCCTACAGAGAAGAAAATGCATCTGCTTTTATGTTGGACTTCAGGTGGGACAGTGGTATGAGCTGATAGAAGAAGGAGGCTTCCTACTGCTCAGGATCTCCTTTAGGGATGGTCCAGTCATGCTCTGACTGGAAAAGTGCGGACAGAATGATCTTGAATGTCCTGGTGCAGGTTTTGCTGCTCCATAGTGTCTTTTGAAAGGTCTTGAAATCTTCTAAAGTTATGTTGTACTGGACATTAAAAATATTTTGAAACAATTCCCTTGCCCTCCCTTCTTTATTTTGTTCATAGCAGCCATGCAAGTTAATCCAGCTGGTCAGTTCTACCAATAGCATTTTAGGACTTTACCTCAACCCTAGCTTCTTACACACTGCATACATAAGACCACAATCACATTCTTTATCTGGCTGGATCTGCTTATCTGGATCTGCTGAGACTCTAATTTTCTTCTATGTACAATTTTTTTCATGTTCCCATCTTCAATTCATTGCAGCACATCCTTATGAAAAGATGAAGTAATGCTATATAATCAAGTAGCGTTGAGAACCACAAAGGCTGACACAAAAGCCAAAACAGTTTCTTTCATTTCTGATCTGCCCTAATATCTGTTTTATTCCTAATACATGGAATTATGCTGGGTTTGGTTAGGTTTACTAATGTAACTGTTTACAGCTTTCTAAACCCAATATGTTTACCAAGTTAGAAGAGACTAAATATTTTCTACCATATTTTATCATATTTTACTTCATTTTCTACTACATACTTAGTCTCTTCTGAGCATAAAAATGATATATATAGATACAGATTTGGTGTCTATATCCCATCTTAGAGGTAAGCTTAAAATATGATACAAATACAGTTAAAAAAATTTAATTCTAAGGCAGCAGTACAATACGCTTATAGATTTTCCGGCACATTTTCCAAAGTGGCCTCAGGATCTCTGTATAAGATGGAGTAATTATTGTCCCAGTTTTTACAACTGAACTAATGTCTGCTTTTTTTTTAGGCCTCCTAGATGGCCTTTATCACCAATGGAAAGAAAGAGGCATCACCAGAGAGCAATTTAGACCTCAAGTAGAGTGGATGGTATGGTGGCAGGTATGTCTATTTTCTCAAGGAATTGTGAACCTTCCCTAGATATCTCACCCATATATATGCCTAATCTTAACCAGGCTGGACTGGAGTCTCTATATCTGACAAAAAGTATCTGAAAGATGGTACTGTAGATAGGTAGGAGAGGATGCTACTGGAAGGTGACTTTAGCTATCCTGCTTCTGGAGTTGCATTAAGTTGGAGAAGAACTTCTGTGCACCACCTAGGATCTAACAACTAGTATACCTGAGCTGAGGGCAGTAAATTCTTTAACGATGCAGACTTGCTGTGAAAGAGCCTGTCTGTCTGAGCATTTAGTGGGCAAGCACTTAAACTATCTTTTAGAAATAATTTTGAAAATTTGTCCCAAGATTATATACATTCACTTTAACAACAAACAGAAAGTGGACAGTATTCGGTTACTTGCAAAGCCCCTCACTTCATTTTTCAATTAATTTTTTCAGTTATGGCTTGTAAAAACTTATCATAGTACACACACAATATAAACAGCAAGGGAAATACTTCACTTTCAAAGCTTGTAAAGGCATCTCTTGAAAAGGAACTAAGTTCTGTTGTTCTGCCCAAACTCTCCAGTTGATACATTCATGAAACTTCAACTCCATTTTAAAAGAAATATCCATAAGCCCTATTCTATGAAGTATGGGCTACAGTTCTGTGTCTAACAATTGAAAAATCAGGTAAAGTTACTGCTTCCCTATACAGACGGGTCCAAACATTGTACAGCAATAGCTAATGACTTCAAGTTTACATATACAGTAGAATTTTTTTCCATCTGTAACTTCTTTCAGAGAATGAGTAAGTACCATATTTTTCTCATTTGTCTTTTTCTTTCCCACCAAATGCTACATTTCATAACATTTGAAATGCTGGTGAAATGTATTTCTAATTCTTAAGGTATGAAATTAACTCCACCTCACTTGTGGTTTTGCATAAATAAAAGCTTAACAGGAATGGCAGTATCTTACACTTAGGTCTTAAGAAATGATGCAAATAGTTTTCACTTTTGAAATGTTTAAAACCCACAGACAGATTGTAGTAATGAACTGAATCCCTTTCAAAGGCTTTTCAGTTCACTTTTGCAATCTCGCTAGAATCTAGGATACTCCACATGAAGTTCACTTGTACCTATTGTACACATCAGTTGTACCAATGCCCCCACACACATGCAGACAAAACTAAATCAGGAAATGGTGAACTACTGGATAGAAGAATCCAAGATTTACACTAGTGAGAGCAAAATCAGACCTACCATATCTGAGATAGATATGATTGTCAGCAATAAAATGGCACATATTTTCAACTGTATGTGCTTGGAGGTAGGGTCAATGATTATCTTGCAGGAATAGTTTTTCTTCTCATAGCAACACAGTATTTTCCAGTGGACTTTACCTGGTAGGCCACAAAATTCTTTGCAGCTGTGTGGAATGTTAAATCTCCAGAACTATACAGTTTCATACAGACTGGCTCTGAAACTTTGATCTTGTTTTCTAGGTATAAACACTTCTGATGATAAGAGAAATATGAACAGCAGTGTATGATCCCAAACAATAATTTATACTGAATTAAAACATTAATTTCACCCCTTAGACACAAGACACAATTTATTGTCTTATCATATTGTTGGAACAACAGAGCATGCAATTTGTTTATGCACCACTGACCTCTAAGGAGCTCATTGATATTGTGGATCCAGTTTCACTTCTTGATAATCCTGCATTGTCGTCCAGCTCTGAAGCAATGAAATTCTTCACTGCTGTGCGGGGCTCAAATGGTAAATTCTGCATGTGTTCTTGGGTGGGAAGGTGCTGGTCTAAACTGATATTAAATTGGTCCATTACAGAAGGATTCATATTGAACTCTGGATTAACTTTGTAGTGCAACAGCCTTTCATGAGGCAACGTATCCATGCCTATATTCATTTTGCTCTCATCTTTCAGTGGTGCCTGGGTATTTACTGAGCCCCGGGGCATGACTATGTAGTCGCTTTCTATCATCCGTTCTTGAGGATGGACTATATCCATATCTGCGCCTCTCAAATTATCATCAGTGCATAAATACACAGTCCTTCGCAACTCACTGTTGTCTTTTTTCAGGCACTGATTGGCCAGTTCACTCATACTCATAGGCATGTGGAGACCTGTTGGTTGCTGGATGATGACTTTGGAGATGATGTTTCCAGGCAAGGTAGAATAGCTCATTCCTTCAGGGTTTGGTCCTTTCTCCTCCTCTTCATCATTTAGTGAAATTCTAGAAAGTGTTCCTGTTATAGTAGCTGCTCTGCAAGGTCCAATGTCTTTATGCAGAACTGTGGGTCAGAGAACAGAATTCTGACAACATGAAACCATGTCTGCCTAACACTGCTTTTTCCTGTGGCTTTATTGAGCAGTGGTCCCTTTACCAGTGCATCTGCTTAACTCTTTTTCTATCCATTTAATAACTTTTATTCTATAAATATTGTTTTGGGAAGTTGTTGGTTTTGGTTTTGTTTTTTTAAAAAATGAACATCTTTTCATCTACCATGTATAACTGACACAGATCTTTGACTAAGCCTCACTCATTTATATAAATTAAAACCACTCCTTCATTTATTCCTACTACCTTACATAGATCTTAGGTGACCTGCAGCTTAAGCAAAAGCCTGACATGTGGAATTAATTAAGAAATTTCCAAAAAAATACATGATGACATCTGTACTGCCATTATTAACTCCACATAAACTCCTGGAAAATGTCAAACAGATTGTAAGGCAGAATCATTTTGTCAATCCATTGTAATAACCTACCATAAGATTATAACTATGAGCATGTGTTCCTGAGCTCCTAAATGATACTTTTCACCGACTTTTTAAAACTTCTGTGTTAAATTATCTTTTAAATAAAAATGACAAAAAAGTAACCACCTTGGGAAGAAATTCCATTGGTATCAGAAAGACATAATTTGCTGCTTTTGAAAAGGTTATAAAGAATAAAAACATGTCTCATAAAACGGTCACAATCCACTTTTGGTGTAGGCTTAGACCTTCCTGGTCAAACTTGTAGCAACATCCAGCAATTTTTTATTGGGGTAAGCTCCACATGTAGAAGTTATTAATCCTGTCTTAGAATATAAAATTTCCAGGAGCACTGAAGAACGCATTCAAAAGCAAAACATCTATTCAGTCACAATTATTGATCTTGAAAAATAGATATAAGTCTATAACTCAATATTTGTAATGAAAGAAAAAGGATAGATAATAAGAAAAAAAAAAAAAGTAACCAATTACTAGGCTTATTCCAGCTGGGTGCAAGGATTTTCTTGTCCCAGTTGAAAATATGTTAATTCACACCAGTGCTAGTTTGTGCAATAAAATCCAGCTTATGAGCTTGAGACAGTTAGACAACTTGAAGTATCTCAGGTGTTACGTTTACATCCCTTTTTGTAGCCTGAGGGCTCTGATGACCCAGATCCCCCAGTACCTCCCATGTTTCACAGCAAACAGCTCATAAGGTATCCCACTCTCCCACCTCACACAAAACTGCATCTCATTTTTCCATCATGAAAAGAACAATGGTGCACAAATACCTGACTTCAGTGTGGGCGCTTCATTGTTTCCAGTCATACTTGCTAAGACACTTCAACCAGTGACCTACTAAATTTTTCATTAAAATGACCTGAGTTTAAATGGTTTTCTAGTAAAGCCTGTTCATAACTGTATTCATAGTCCATTTCCTTAAGGATGCCCCTGACAAGGCTCTCCATACTGCAGAGCTATGCTGGCAAAGGTAAGAAGCAGGAACTACACGGACCAATGTGCTGGACTTTTATCTGCATTGGGTGGCGACAGACGTGCATTTGTGTTACAATGTACTATCGTGCTCCCTTTAAAATACGTGTGCGTATTAAAACTAATCTATATGGAAGAACTATTGACATATTGCAAGAAACTGAACTGGCAGGTTTTTAAAGGTGAGTGACTGGAAACTCAAACTTTAACGTAACGAGATCAGCCTTGTTGGCTCCTCATATAGCGAATGAAGAGAGACAGTGTCCTCCAGGTGTGTGGTGCAGAAGAGCTATGTCAGGCTTCTGCCCTGACTCACCCTGTGTAGAGGACACCCTCTGTCTCTTTCTCACTTCACTGAAAGCAAAATCTTCCAGATTTAAAAATTTCTATAGGGCTTTAAGGGTCATTTATTTTATACTGTGCTTTATTTAAGCAAGGTCTGCAAATGAACTGCTTAAAAAGTGTTATTTTTAATATGCGGGAACAGACATAGCTGACATTAAAGGTCACATTACTGAAATGTTTTAAAAACCCCAACTTGTTCCAGTAAAGTGGAATCAAATTTCTTTTTCCTGATATCATGTTGCTTAAGCTACTGTTGATTTCACTTAGAGCCCTAAAAGGCTTACCCTATTTAAAAATAAACCAATTGATGCATCCTCGATATACAGACTTTAAGATAAACTTTTTTTTTTTTCCCTATAGCAAAATGACTGTTTGACATTTCCTTGTGTATTAGGGCAAGGAAAACTTTGTGTCTAAGACTGACATTCTTTCCAAAACCGTTTGCCTCTAATTAATAGACAATCATACCTTTGGTTGCTTCCCAACTGCGGAATTCTAGCAAAAGTCTTTTGGAAGAAAATGAAATAAATGTATTTGTACAGTGGCATCACTTTTTTTTGTTTACATTTATAAATATGTGTTGTGAACAATTAAACCCTGATATTTTTCTGGTTTTCACTTCACAAGGAACTAGTACAAGACTTCTTTTTGTTGGCTAAATACTCTCTCAATGTTCTTACCTGACCGACAAGCAATGTCTACGTCCTTTTCAAAATCAGTCTGTAACAAGAAAAATGAAACAGGACAACAATTATTAATTGAAAACAAAACCACAATACCTTTTCACCAACTAGCGCTTCCAAAATGTCCTACTTACAGAGTCATAGTCTCTTAAAAGTGGTTTCTTGTTGCTGAGAAGGTGAAGTGTATTGTTTTACAACAGCAGAGCTTTACAAAGTTTCCTAAAGTATAACTGGGTGGTTTTCAAAGTATGCTGCCTGACCAGAAAAAATAAAATAAAATAGGTGGAAGTAGAGTATATAATTTTAATAAAACGATACAGTGTATAGTTTTTTTATGTATATGGAAGAGTATCTTCTACATCTCATGGAAGGATCATCTTTAAGGAAGCTTTTCATAGTAATTTTATAAACAGAAGTATGGAAAACAGCCCGCAATAAAAATTACTGTGAATAAGTGTAATCCAATTATTCCACCCTGTCTGAAACTTCATTAATTTGTTATGATGTGGTTATTTATTATATAACATTCTGTCCATCCTTGCTACTAATGTAATCATATAAAGTCTGTAGTCTCTAAGAACAAATATTATTTATTTCACTGGGCAAAATCAAATTATAAGAGCTAAGAATGAATTTTAATGGTTGAAAATCCAAGCAATTTTCCCAGTTAAGCAAAACTATTTATCTTGTTATTGAATTAAATTAATTTTAAATTATGTTTTTATTTCCACAAAAAGTTTATTACATGAAAAATGTTTAATAAAGCTGGTCTTCTTTCTTGTAACATCCAAATATTGCATTCTTTTTTGATTCATCATTTTTTGATGGACATCTACATTCATCATCTTTTGATGGACATTGCTGAGCCTTTCATGTTTTTAGGGCCTGATCCTGTCCCCATTATAATAAATGAAGAACTGTCATTGAAAGTGAAGGGACCAATATTTCGTCTTAATATACTGCCTAACAATATAGTAAATCCAAATTGACATACTGAGCCATTCACTATCTGCTTAATTCAAGCCACTAACTAGATTCCCCCTCTAGAACCTCTAGCAGTTTCTCCTTGTCTGAATTAGTTTGATAGGGACATTTTTCAAGGAGTCATATAGAGAAGACTGAAATGTATCAGTGCTCTTTACACCAATAGTAGGAAAAGTCACAATATATTATTAGATTACTTTCTCATTTTCTTATGTAAGAATCTTTTGTCATAAAGAACACTGGTGGAACACAGTAATTCACTGTGCTCCACTAAACGATCACACCAATAATTTAAAACTTGCTGAGAGATTTAAGCAAGCAGATAAAGACCTAAATCAACTTACGCTTAAAAATTGTGTTTGTATTTCAGCTGTGCATACTTGCCACGTACAGTACTGTAAGTTTTTTTCTTTTAGATAGGAATGCTAAATTAAGAATCAAAGGAAAAAAAAAAGCTAACCATGATTTGAGCATGTCCGTTAGGAAAAGAACTTGAAGAATCTGCATTGATTGGATCCTGGCAATTTCTCAGTCGACATCTGAATGCATCTTGAACCTGCGAAAACAATATCTTATACTGATTCGTGTGCAACATCATATGCTCTACTCCTATTAAAGATTAAATTTAACTGTATGGAATAGAATGCATGACTTTTCTTTAGCTTACTTAATAAATCAGGAGCAGTAAACATAAATGTTTATTTCTGCCATTTCATACATTTGCTATATTTTGTGGTTGCTGCAAAGTCTGTCAATCTGTCACATCCAGACCACAGAATTACATTTGTCTATGGACAGAATTAACTAGTAGTCAGTGATAATCCGGTACTCAGGCCAAATCTGTCTAGGGTGATAGCATTTGGCTTTGTCTTCTCATTCCATTTGGTACAGGTCTGCTAGCAGGATTAGTAGATACACTATTGACCATTGTAAAATAAAATTCATCTTCTGCTTGAAAAATGTAAGATAGTTGAAAGACAGTTCTTAACAGTTACTATAATCAAATACATAGTGGTCTCCTAATTGTAATTTAAATAATAAGTCAATTTGAAAGACGTTACTGATTCTAATCATAAGCTCTAACTCTATGTATAGGGAATCTCATGCATCTCTTGCAGGAGCAAAACTCTTCAGGCCAAGTTAATATCTTCAGTGTCAGGACATGAAGAAGAAAAGTGGACTGTTTGCACAGAGACTGGTTTCTTGAAACTAAAAAAGAAAACCAACTTCTCAGAAATTACTGTTTACTAAGATGATCCATAAAGTAAATTTGAGGACGTGTCCCTAAAACAAAAGTATATTTGAGTATACTTTTTCATAGGAAAAGCTATTTTTATTTTGATTTTGGGCAGAATATATGTCTAAAGAAATATTATTACACAACACTTTCATCAGAAAGATGTGGTTCAATAGAGAGGCACATTCAAAAGAAAAATATAGTTCCTGTTTGGTGACAATAGAATGCAAACACATTTCACTGCTTTCTCACACATACCACAGTAAGGACAGCAAGGCAACTTTTGGAATGGAAAGTTTTAAAATGTGAATTTCGGTTCCAGAAATGCAAGTATCCATATTAGCAATCTGATTGCAAGATGTGACTTGGAAAACAGAAACTTAGTTGGATGACCTTCAATCAAAACAAACTAGTATAATTTCTTGTTTGAATATGAAAATACTCTCAATGAAATGCCTACAAAAATCTACATTCCATTTATTATCTGTAGAAATTACTTGATGTCTTATTCAGAGTAATTAAAAGGGAGAAAATCGTATTCTACTCATGGACATTTTGTGAACAGCAGAAGAGGATAATTCATTAATTTTTGCTGATGAAAAGCCATCCCCTTTCAATACATTGTAGTTTACTGCAAGCTGTTGAAGAGGTTTCACAAAAGGGAAAATGAAATAGAAAAAAAATTATATAGTTTTGTAATTAGGAAGTATTATTTTAAAATGCTCTGCAGTCTTGACAAGTGAGCGTTACAGGTGGAGGAAGACTGATATAGAGCAGAAAGAAAAATGAAGCAAGGTGGAAAGGTTTGGATTGGTTTCAAAACACTGAGATTTCCCACATGTGGTAGGGTAATGTAAAGTGTGCTTGACCTGTATCATGACTCAGATTCTGATTTTCAGCTCTACACTTGCTGTGGTTTTCCGTGTGTTTGACATCAATTTAATTTGGCATCTCCCAGTTGTTGCAAATTTAATCCAAGTCTTCTCTCACATTATCAATGCTGAAGTCAGGTCACACTTCAGAGTTTTATGCTCTTGGATAAGCAGTGGCACAGTGATTTCACAAAA
>VYXH01004475.1:367222-389957 GCA_013397275.1 Burhinus bistriatus | reverse complement strand
AAAAAAAAAAAAAATAATCCCTCCCTCCAAAGCATCCTCAGCTGTGCTGAATCTCATCTCAAGCCTCATGATGCTTGACCCCAAAGCATTATTACTTCAGAATATACTGTGATCTTGCACTCTGTACAGTGGCCCTCCTTATTTTTGGGACTCTGTGTTCATGGAGCTTCCCCAGTTCAGATAGCTCCAGAGATCTCAAGAATCTCATGTCCTACTTTTGCTATCTTCTATATTAAAGTGGTGAATCTTTATGTTAGGATCCTCTTAAATGTGCGTGTTTCTTACAATGTTTCTGGAGTGCCAGCAGCATATGATTTGAACATGTTAAGAGACTGTCAAATGTAGCTGTATCCATCATACTGACATATGTTGTAACTTATAGGTGTCTTCACACAAGTCAGAAACAAAAAGGTTGAAATTTCTAAAAACCAGCTTATTTTTCTAAACTACTTGTTCAAACTTGTTGTTTGAGTACATATAAAGACTATGCTGTCTTTACATTTTATTTTGAAACATAATCTTGCTTCCCCCTCCCATTTAACATCAAGATGCAAGATTTTCTTAGAGCAAGGCAGAGCAGGAGAGACAGATGTGACGAACGTGTGGATACCAGGGAAGTGGTTTCCTTAGCAACAGTAACCAACTCCAAGCTTTTATAACTTACCCTCTCCCTGCTCATGCACTCTTTATTTTTCTCTTGCAATACAGAAATGTGGGCTTTAGACGCCAACGATGCATTTAATCCAAATGCTCTCTAGTCAGCAGAGCACAGCAAAAGAAGAAAATATGTGTGGGTTCCTTCCATCACTAGCATTAACAGGAGTTACTCAGTGTGATTGAAATTAGCTTTAGAACAGCTCGTGTTCAAGCAGGTCAGGCAAACTCTTTTGCTCTGATGGAGAAGCTTCAGCACTAACCTCCCTTATCATTCTCTGTTCTGTGACATCTTCCAATGCCCAATTGGATATTTAAACAGCAAGACAAGGAAAAAAAACCCCGAGGTTTCCTGGGCCAAGAAGACAACATAAAGCAATAATACCTATTTCTTACTTTGCATTTTTCTTTCCTAATTTCCAAATGGTCTATAAGAGGTCTCATGCTTAAGAAGTATTATATTTATCCTAGAAGTTAGGAAACGGAAGCATAGGAAGATTTGTCTTTCCAAAAGATGCTGAATTGATGGAGGGCAGAAATAGACACAATACATCACTTAGTTCTGTTCTAGTTGTATGTCTTACTCAGTGAACATCCCTGGCTTAATAATGCAGCCCTTGACACACAAGATCTTTGATATAGCATACAGGAGAAAGTAAAAAATGTTTCCATCATTTATGTTTATATCAATATAACTAAGAGGAGAAACAGGGGGTTTATATATAGAATTGTAAAAGTCTGTCTTTTTGTAATGTAACAACAATAAAGACATGGTAAAGCAGGGCTGTCCTCCTCTTTGTTTGAATTTTATGGTGATATATTCTGCCCCATATTTTTTTTCCTGACAGTCAGAATTATTGTTTTGCCTGTGCTGGCATGCTATAAATATTAGATCAATCCTATAGGCTATAACTGAGATAGCTTTGTAGCTGTCATCAAAAGTGACAAATATGTTGGCAGGGTTTCCCCGACAGGCACTGGCAGAGCGACATGCTTTTGCAGACAGCAGAAAGACAGAGACTATCCTTCCAGCTGGGGAGGTACCCCGTGCAGTGCACAGACTGCATTGCGCACTGTGCATGATGGCCACTGTCTTGTCTTCTACTCACCTAAGGGTCTCTGGAGCTAGAAAGCCAGACTCTCTAGAGCCAGACTGAAACATAACTTACTGGAATTGTGTCTCTTTCTGTGTAGAAACTTGTTGCAGTAAACAATTATATCTGCTGCTGCAAGTTGGTCCAGAAAGGTGCAGACCACGCACATTTTTGAAACAAAAATTGTTTCAAGTGCATCAACTTGTAATTCTTTGCTGTTCTTGAAGAACTTCCTGTTCATTTTCTTTCGATATGAAAAAAATTACCTTAATTAGTTCCTCAAGTGCTTTTACCCAGTCTTGAGGACTAAAGCAGAGCCAATGTGTTCTGTCAGATAGAGTTCAAACAACAATATGCCTAGGGTTCTTTGTCTTCCATCACCAGCACTATCATCATCTTGACTGGAGATGATCTACTGATTAGTGAATGTCATCTCTGTACATTTACTTCTGCCTAAGTTGTCACGACTGAAGAAAGAACACCTTCTCCTCTTTGATAAGGAACAATCCTATCAAACCAAGGTACCTTTTGGGCCTCATTTGAAAATTTTTTCATGAAGTGATTTTTTAAAATACTGTGTAGATTGATTGATTAGCTGTTTTATCAAATGCCTTTCTTCTAGAACGTCAGTGTTGGGACCAGGAGGTGTAACTGTCAAGTCTGGGTTTCAGGAACAACTCCTTTAAATAGTTAGATGAGTAATGATTATTTGCAGTTAGATGAGATACGTATATATGATTTGCTAAAAGAGCAGTGAATAAAATAAACTGTAACTAGCTGATTGTCTACACACAGACAATTAGGATTCTAAATTCCTGTATAAAGATCTTTATAAGCAGATATTTTTGCATATTGCTTGCACTAGAACCAGTGAGTTAAAAGTGGTTCAAGTTAAGGTACCCTATAAATTTGAAAACTGACTTATAGAAAAGACTAATTCCACCTCTATCACCACAGTCCTACCTGAGTAGGATCAGACAAGAACGTTTCCAAGGGACGTTCAGCCATATCAAAGCGTTCCCTGGGAATGAAGCATTTGCAGCAGATAGCTGTCATCAGAGCAGAGAACCTGTCTTGAATTCAAGACTTGGGGCATTATGGGAAGATGCCTGTCCAATTTCATCTTAAGCAGTCAAAATATTTTTTTCCAGACAAACTCCTGCATCACTGAACTGAGACAGGCTTTAATGTCTGAATTTTTTTGATTTTATACAGTGCCATGCTATGTTATTTTTAGAATTTCTCATGGATTTTAGGCTTGTTTTTTGATTAAATCAATGACTGATAACCAGGTATGTGTTGCAACCTCTCTGCATCCTCATAAAGAATGCAAGGAAGTGGAATTAGGACACAAGGAAATGGAATGAAGCTCCTCAGGGGAAGTTCGGATTGGACATTAGGAAAAGGCTTCTCACTGAGAGGGTGGTCAGCTACTGGAACAGGCTCCCCAGGGAAGTGGTCACGGCACCAAGACTGTCAAATTCAAGAAGCATCTGCACGATGCCCTTGGTCATATGGTTTAGTTTCAGGTAGCCCTGCAAGGAGCAGGGAGTCAGGCTCAGTGATCCTTATAGGCCCCTTCCAAATTGAGATATTCTATGATTCTGTGAAAGATAATGCTGTTTATACTGCTTTGTTTTTGAAGGTTTCATCTGCAATCTTGAGCTAAAGATATATATTTTAAAAATAAAAATTGTTCCTCAGGACAGTAAGTGGGAGGTGGTATGCCCTTTCCAGGCTAATTAATATGTCCCAATGGAAATACAAATTTCATAGACAGGAAAACCAGTATGGACCTGCCATTCTTTCTACTGAAAATAGTTGCAGTGTCTTACCGTTTTACTAAAAGAATATGTGACATAATGGCTTTCAGTTTTACAGATGAGAATACCCTCTTTCACAGATGTAAATCATATGGATAAAGAAAATGCTGTAGAAAACAAGGGGATAGCAAGACAGTTCTACATAAAATAGATTTGTCTTGAGTATTCTCTCTTATTTTGTACATATTTTTAACCTGAACAACAAAAGAACAACAACCTCCCCCCCGCAAAAAAAAAGAAAAGGTATTAAAGGAGATAAGCCCCTTCCACTTTGAAAGCTGATAAACTAAGAAACACAAAACTTCATAGTCTCTAACATCTTGAATATGTGGGATGGAGTCAGAACAATGGAATGTACTAATTTCTGCAAGATATTGATAAGCTTTTTCCTTGAAAATTGAAAACAATTATTTGATAAGATAATCACGTATGCATACTGTGTAGGATAATATAAAGTTCATGCAAAGTGGTACACTACTGAAAGATTGAAACAAATTATGTCATTCATAATGATTTTTCATTAATATAGTGAGTTTCAATGCTTAAAGGGTGTGAATGGTGAAAAGGGAAACCACTGCATAAGATTCCTCACTCAGCATTAACAATAAAACTTTTTTGAAACATCTTCCTGTTTTTTTTAGTCCTGAAGTGCTTTTGAATAACTCTTGCCAATCACAAGGAACCATGCTAGACAGTGTAATTTGGTTTATTGGTGTGGTAAACATCCTGAAGTTGATAAATGGCTAACACATAGGTATGCCGGAGGACCAGGTTACTGCTCTCCAGTTCGGCTCCGCCTGCTCACTTTTGATAGAAGGTCCCACTACCACAGATCTGCCAGCAAAGCTGTTGTGTTACTGCTCTCAAACCCATCTCAATAAAAATGTAGGGTTAGTTAGCAGGTTAGATAGTTTTGAGAAGCTGTCACCAGAGCCAGGTTAAAGAGCACCTGTGTGGTAGATCTGACATCAGATTTCAGTGGTGATGAATTCTGCAGTGGGTGGCACTGAGCAGTGAAGTGCCGGCTGGGGCACTAGGTTTTCCTTGCTGTTCTCAAAGCATTCATCTGACTTCATCCTCACTGTCCCCATAACTTAAGTATGTTACCTTAAATATGTACCAGAGTTTGTAGACCTGAAAGGGTAGGTCTTCATCAGTGTAACACCTTCTCTGCTTGTGTCCTCTTTCAGGGACAGTATAAGAAGAAATCATTTTGTGTTTGAATCTGTTTTAGAGACTGTAAAAATCTACAGCTTTCAGTCTTCATGAAAAGGGCATTCATGTTAGCATTTCCCTATACTCACAATATTGGGAAAACCCAACACTTAAAAATAAACTGAACTTGGGAATGATTAAAAGCCACCTTTAATTAAGTGGGTACAGTTTTATACTGAAACTGACATTCTGCACCTGGAATTAACTGATCTTCCCCTCTCTCTTTCACTTGTTCCTCTACATCTCACCAGAAAATACTTTTCTCTTTCTATGAAATAGATTTCTGCAGAGCAAGCTGTATATAACATTAAAGAGCAGTTGAGAGATTAACAGGAGCACGGCTCTTTAGAAAACTGGGAAGCCATTCCTCACCTCCCTTCGGAGAATACAATGGACCATGACAATAACAAAGCCTTGTAATGAATCAAATACTGCAAAAAGTATTTGAAATAATATTGATCTTTTGTCTGTCATGGCCAGAACTGCAGACATCCAAGTCAGCGCCAGAAGTGGCAACACCACACAGGAACTCCAAAGGGATGCCCTATTGAAAAAAAGAGAAAAGCAGCATTGTAATATTGTAAAAAAATATTAAATGCTCATTATTCAAATAAACATATTTAACGATGGCAATTTATCAAGCTAACTTGAAAATCACAGACAAGAATGTAACAGTGTCGGTACTTTATGTTCTAAAGAATATCCTGTATTCGGTTAATAAACGCAGTTGCAATTTTTTTTTTTTGTTAAAAAGTATTTAAACGTGCTCAGCACTCTATACAGTGTTAGCAAACACAGTTGTCATCATCAAACTATTGTCTCACATGCACTGTATAAGATTTGTAACAAGAAGATGTAAATGATCAGGACTAACATGGCATTACTGGCGGTGGTGGCTGACAAAGCTGTTGTTGAAACTACTCCACACTTGGCACATTTGAGCGTCAAACCGCTATGAGGCTCACTCATCTGACTGCAAACAAACAGAACACCCACAAAAAGAACAAAATATTGAATTGTCACCAAAAAACGTTGCTACTGAAATTTAGCTTTTAAATATGATGTCATGCAGAAAAAGTAAGTAGACTTATTCAGGATGAATGCTCTATGCTGTTGCAAAACTGTACTTTGTGCTTCACATTATTGTTAGCTTTAAATGTTAATGCTACGGGGCTTCATTTCATGCAGACTCTAGTTCTTCCATTTAAGCTAAAAAAGGCCCCAAATGTCCAGTGATCAAAACTGCTCAGTACACTGAAATAAACATAAGCACGTGCTAGGAAAGACATACAAAGTGAAATCCCTCTATTCAGACCTGTTAAAAGACTATTGTATCCAAGCTTGCTTGAGAAACAGTATAGGACACTTAAAGGAGGAGTATGAAGTATGTACAATTACAGAGCATTAATAAAGAAAGAAACCTGCAAAATGTATTCAAGCATCGAATCAGCATGGACATGCTGTATAGTCAGATTTGCACTACTGATCTGAATGGCCCACTAACACCTGGAGTGATTTTATTCATGTTGTATGAAGGTCTGAATACAGGGCTTGAAATGTATGGAATCTGATGAAATAAATATCAGTTGGTACTAAAAAAAGGGTGACCTGGTTTACATTTTAATAAAACACAGTACACAAGCATTAAGCTCAAAGCATTTTGTATGGACAATTGTACCTCGGCACCTGTCAGAAGAGTTAAAGGGCAAAACCTGGAATTTAAATTTTCTTTTACATACAGCATGCATTCAACTTCCTGAGTTGACTAAATAAAGACTTTCACTATTCCTTCTCTTTCGGCTACCAGAACCAGGAATAAGCATAGTTGACGGAGATGTGACAGGAAGGGAGCTTTACCTATTCCCAGCTTCAAAGTGGTCAACATGGTGAAGATAGGTAACACTTCAATTTTTTCCCAGTTACTTCAACCAGCAGAACTCTTTTTTATTGCCAAACCAAGCATTCACGAGATTTTTAACATACTGCCCAAAACAACATTGAACTCCAATGGTTTCCATTTAGATAAACCAAATGATGACTTTCCATAAAAAAAGTACAGTATATTTTTCATAAAAATGCAGCTTTTTCCATTAAAAAAACAGTGAGAAACACGACCTTATAAGGTGATTGTGAAGGATGGAAAGAACTCCGTGAATCCACATCCGTTTACACCAATTAAAGATCTACATTAATGAATGAACTAGAAAAATGCCTTGGGTAAGTTTAATCTAAGCTTGGGAAAATACTTTCCGCCTTGTCTTGGCAATACTTCAACGTTATCAAACTGGATTATTCTCTTTACCTCTATAGAGCTGTTCTGGATCTTGCAAATAATAGAACTTGATGTATATATAGACCAAATATGATCTTTCTTTCTGGGCATGTACGTGTGCTACCCCTTATACCAGGAAGATGATTTGTATCCATCAAGACACTTGTTGATTCTCCATATGCTTATTAAGGTGGAAAAAAACCATATGGAGTTCATCTATTTTGCCCCATTCACTACTTTAAATCCTACAGAAATGATTTCTACAGCTGAACTTTTGACTGAACTTTTGCCAGATGTAAGTCTAATGTTTTCCAGAAAGAATGAAATTGCCTTCCTGAGCATGACTGGCAAGACATAGTTCAGAAATGAGTGACAATCCCCTTTCTACTGGAGGTCAAATGCTGCACCACTTTCTAGCCCCCAAAGAATGACTCAAGTCTCTTCATCTGCCAAGTAGTATCAAGGAATGCTGTTGCCAAGCCACCATCTCATACTATAACAAAAGTTAAGACTGTTTCTCGATTAGGGCATCTACATGTTTTCCCAGAACAGCTGGATTTTTTTCTGACAGAATAATTCCTAGTTCTTTATCCATTTGCTTTAAAATAAAATACCTCTTTATTAAGTTGCCCACTCTTAGAAAGCAAGTAATTTGTTTCATCAGGAAAATATACAATAAGCAAATATATTTCTATAGCTGACAATTGAGTAGCTGAAAAAAAAATGATGCCGTTAAATCACAGCTTGGATATCCTCAGAAAATGTGCAAGGCAAACCTGTGGCTGCTCCAACTCCTTAAATCACTGTAATTAGAGCAGATGTGAATTTGAATCGATGATTACTAAGTTATTACTATTTTTGAAATAATTTGGGTAGTTTTACAATATTCTAGATTTCATCAGTGTTATTACACAGTTAAGAATGTTGATGGAGCAATGTAGACAAAAGTAAGGTTAAGAAATTAATGCTTTCTAATGAAAAACAAGGAAAAGGGAAGAAACAAAATGAAAGCTTTTGGTACGTATTTGTCAGAATAATGGTGAAAGAGCTGAAAACCAGAAAGATTTAATTGAATTTATATTAAATGCAAATCACAGCAGTTGAAGTATGTGTCACAAATTTGCTCATCTAACCAATGAATTGAACTTATTAGGAATGCTACTGTTAGTGAAATGGTAAAATGATTCAAAGTGAAGCTGTAATAAATTTACCCATCGTGGTAAAACACAATAAAAAAAAGATATCATTGCTAGAAATGCAGATATTGATGGTGTTAATTGCAAGCTGGCCCAGAAGACAATGCTAGAACCTGTAGCTGTAAAAAATGATTATGCAAAGTTTAAATATACTTTCATAAGCATTAAGAAGGTGATGATGGACTTGTGAAATATTTTTCTCCAATACGGAATGAATGTAAGTTTGCTGCTGCGGTACTTCAAATCATTGTCATCCACTGAAAAACAGTTTCTGATACCACCACTGTCATAATCTTTTCTTCTGATGATAACAAACAGGACTTGGATGTAAATGAAAGTAAATAATCAATAACACAGAATTTCCATTTACCTTTTTTCTTTTTTTGCTTTTAAAATATATGTTTCTTTTTTTTTTTTAACTTTGAAATTCTGTTACACTAATTTAGAACATACATCTGTGTTGACATGGATGTAAGAACAAAGGCAAATTCTTCACACCGTCAGAATGGTAGAAGAGCATTGACCTCAGTAAGGCATATACTACTGTAGAATACATTTTATAACAGTTTACACAAATAAGTAACATTTCCCACCATCCTAATTAAAGTTGACAACTAGACAAAAATAACCAGTTCCTTCAGTACACACCGTTCATAAAACTGTTTTCCTAACTGCAACAACTTTACGTGTGTGACATTCTTGTGAAACCTCTACTCAGATTTGTTTAATCCTCATTATTATTAACTTAATACTGTTGTACTTGTGTTTTATTATGTTTAGTTTGTTTAGTTGCATTCCCTCAGGACAATGCAACAGCAGCTTTTGAGATGAATGGAATCTGTTAGACACACTGTTACACTGATATAAAAGTTCAAAGGACAATCAAAAGCATTTTCGATGAATATCTGTAATTGAAATTGGTGATACAATTTTAATAGGCTTTAAAATAACCCAGTTGTTGCTTACCCCGCTCTGTGTTTGAGCTTTTTATCTAGGATTCCATCTCTGGAAACAAGTTTATTAAATACCAAAATGCCAATCACCATGTTGACCTGTCAAACAGAAAACAAACAGTTGATCTTTCATTGCCTGAAAGAAAACACTTTATCCTATTACTTCAGAAAAAGGCTTTTACAGGCCTGCAAAATGCTTCCTGTTACATTTCTGAATATTCCATCAGAAATTGTGTAACACTGTCGCTGAACACACCAAACGTGTGTATTCTCAAAAAAGTAACACATATGCACACCGCAACAGGCTTATATTTGAATCTTGAATTATGCCTGGTTATATGCGTACGTGTCTGCTGGCCAGAAGCTCGAGTAGTATAGCTCTAATATTTCCTCAGTTTTAATTGCAATGATATATCCTTTTCCAGGAAAACCACTGCATTTGAGTTGTGCGCACAGGGAAGAGTTAGTCAGAGCACACGATGACCGTAACCGTGTTCCTTTTTAAGCATTCAGGGCCCGTGTGGGTGTTCCCACTTATGCAGAACCAGCCTGTGGTTTTCCATATCCTCCTGCACATTAGTCATTGTCTATGTCATTCACGAAAATGCCAGTCTTGAGCCTCGTTTGACTGTAGTTTCCTTTTTTTTTGTGGGCCAGATGAATGGTTGGAGTAAGTCTGTTTCTCTCCATTAAAGTAAATGGTGTTATGATCACATACCTGGGTTGAAGACCTAACCTAAAAAAAAATTCGAGTGTTTCAGTGGTCAGACTTTGGCACTCAATGAACATACTAATGGCATTTAATGGACAACTTAATGACTGTTATTATCTATTTGTATTATTGAACTGAACTCTACGAACCTGCCTCTGCATGGCCTGCAAAGAGGTAATATGAAATTTTGAATCTATTAAATAAATGTTCCTTTTTTTTTTTTTTAATTATTATAAAAGGGTAATCCTTTTTTTCCTTTCAAACTGATTTTTCAAGACCTGTGCCAAAATCCCTAATTGTTGCCAGTCTGTCCTGCCAACTCTTTTCCAGCTTTTCTTATTATCGCTTTATTTTCAGCATTTGCATTTTTTCAGCTGATGTTACATAATTCTTCTGCTTCGTACACTTAGGCTTAAGTGGCTGCACGGAACAACCCCTTCCACAGCTACTAGCTAATGGTAGGGCAAACTGCGACTGTGAACTTCAACAGTCTCTGAACAAAGCGTGCCAATTACACAGAGAACATACAGTTCCATGTGAAAAATATGACTGGCTTTTCATAAACATCCTTGGCTCCTCAATCACGACAGGGACTGTGAGTTGTACAAAAGGATCCTGGCTTGACTCCAGGCAATGATGAGACAAACTCTATGGGAGTAGTAAACATCCATTTCAGGAAAATCTATGTAGCTAAATGGCTATATCTTTGACGACTACTAAGACTGATTCCCTTTTGCAAGGGAAAATCAGAAATAACCAGTATTGATAGACCTATCCTAGTATAAAATTGGTGGAGTGGAAAGAAGAATTAAATTCAAAATCTGTAAAGGAAAAGTGTTAAACAAATTATCGTAAAAAATCCATACAGACTGCAGAGCAGATGACTGATAGCTGATGGCACGTGTAAGGTGCAATTTATCTTACCCTAAAGTAGACACCTGAAATTGTTCTGATGGTTTGAGCCCTAAAAGTGCGTACTTTTCTCCACTGGCAATGAAATATGGCTGGGATAACCAGCTTAGATGCAGATATCTACAGTGCAGAAGTCTACAATTAGGCAAAGGGAATCCTACACCTAAATGCTTTTCCAGAGATGTGGAAGAGTAATACACAAACAAGGAACGTTTCCCAGCTATGATGATTTCTGTCTTTGCTTTCAAAAGCAGTAGCCATGGAGAACTTGCTGGCTGGTTCCACTCCTCCCGTTGCTTTTGCTGGCGCAGCGATACACTGCCAAGCAGCACTCTATCAAGATTGTCACTGAACTTCACAAGGCAGTGACAATTGTGTAGATGCTACTGATAATAACTCAGTGATGCCTGTAACAAGTTTTCTGTGCCGCTAATCAGTACATTATTCTTTCACAGCTTACTGTGTAAACATGGAGAGATAACTGGTATAAAGAAGTGATACAATTAAACGAATTATGCATTCAAAATACTGAAGGTATGTTAAACAATACTGAGCTCAGTATTTACAGGAAAATGTAATGCTACTGTATAGCTAAGCTTTTATAATTTAAATAGCACATTCCATCATTTCATATGAAAATACTGGAAATTATATTAATGTTTACCAAGACAACAGCAGCTGCAGGTCCAACGAAAGCATAAAGTAGCCCTCCTTCAAGAGACAGCCAACAGCTGGAAAGAACATTAGAGAAGAACTAACACAAATTAAAAATAAGTATAAGACATTACCAAGAAAGCATTAATAATACCTACAACATGAGATTCTTCTGGTGTATGTTCAATTCTATGTATAGAGATTCGTATGAACACACAGAAAAGAATTACTTTGCTGATACGATGATGTGGAGAGTTGAAAGTTATTTCCATTACCGATTGTTAATGTTTCAAAATTTTTAATGTGAATTATACATACACTGAAATGCCTAAAATGTATTAAAAGCACAATAGAAAATGTTTGCAAATATTTATTAAATCTCCTCTAACAATGTATGATGAGTTAACTGAACAGGACTGACAGTTCTATACTTAAAGCAATGAAAGTGCCCATAACACAGTACTTCAGAAAAAACAGGTTTCTATATACCTTCTCTTATGTCACTTAGTAACCGCTATTAGAACTAGGTCTTACAGATAATATTCCCGTTAAAGAAAAATCATATATGATCTAACTGTTCTGTGTTCTCTGGAATATTTTGTAAACAATTTAAATGTATATTTTAAAGCATCTGAAAACTGTATTTTCTGGTGAGCTACTAATCTTGCACAGTTTGTCATACTGCATCATGGCTTTCACTGTGAACCACCAGATTTCCAAACACAGAGCGCTTACAGAATCAAATTCTAAATATTTGATACACCATGATGCAAAGCTTTCCATATCTGGAAAAGATCAGGAGCTGCACACACTGAAGTAAATGCAGCTGTGCTATTTTCCCAGTGATTACGCATTCAAAGAACTGCATGTTTATTTGAATGCACGATCACACCTACATATAAGAAAACTCAAGTATATGCATTCAAATAATTTACTTGGATCTCACACCCAGAAATATTCACATCAGAATCATACATATCTTCTTTATTTTCCAGTGCTGTTTTTGTACTTTTGAAATCCAAGTAAAATAAATGCAAGCACATCATAATATTAATGGTGTGTTACGGTTGGAATTGTAACTGCAAAGAATTTTCCCATTGCAACGAAGTAATGTAAAATCTGCCACATGAGCCCAACTGCAGCAGTGTGCTAAATCCTGGAAGTATAAATTGATGCAAATAGTTCATATCTGCTTCACTGTTAAAAAGGTAATACATGTCAGGCTATTCTACATCCTACCTCCAAAAATAACTACAGCAATAAAGTTCAATTTATTTTTGTAATGTCAAAGAAAAATGTTTTCAAAATTTTCTGCAATTTTTCTTGCTATTTTTTCCAAAAGCTAAGTTATTTATTGTGAGAGATTGAGAACATGGAGGGAGGAAAATATTCACGGTACTTTTCCCTACCACTATGAACTTTTAAATTTAGTGAAGGTGACCACTCTGCATAACTAAAATATGTAATTAAAATTTTCAGGTTTATTGGGAGATAGAAAATAAAAATTGTTGACTTATTTTATTTGAAACATAATTTCAGTTTCCTGTGCTGAAAAAAAGGGTCAACAAGGGTTTTTTTAAACAAAAAGAGAACAGTTTCTACCACAAAAATCTTTAAGACCAAGGAAGAATTGTTCCCTCCCTTTCCCATGCTTTCAAGTATAAAGGCTGCTCAAAATAGTGACTTCCATTTAGAGGCAGAGTTGGAAAAAATGTAGAGGTTGTCCACTTTTCTTTACACAATCTCAATTTTCAACAATCTGGATTTTCAACAATGTGTGACATGATTATTGCAATGTATTCTATATCTGCCAGTTGATGACTCTAAAATGTGCTTTTTCCCAACCATTTTCTGTTGAAGACTTTCTGAAGACAGATTCTCAGATGTCTTCTTATACTGTAAGGCAATTGTTGTCAATTTTTTACTATTTTTTCCTTCTTCTCATCTTTTTCTTTGCTCTGATAGCTTTTTTCTATGCTTTATAGTTGCTTTTATTTTGCTCTCCTGCTCTGTCTTCTTTCTTGCTGATCCGCACATAGCAGAAAGCCATATAAATTGATTAGTATTAAGAGCCTCTTCTGGTGTTTTTATGGGACCATGTTACATGGTCATAAAATTCTGCTGAGTGATGAAGTGTCTGTAGACTTGCTCCCGTGTCCTGCACATTTTGTAAGTTGTTTGATGCTCTCCAGGAGAACAGTTCTTTCTCTTAGGAGAGCATGACTATGACAGAATTCTAATTTTTGCTGATATAATGAATTCCTGGAAGTTATCTGCACTGCTCATTAATATGCTCATTAATAGCACTGTATGTAAACATGAGTAGGTCACACAGGTTTATTAACTATAACTTGTAGTGGTGGTGTTTTCATAGCTCTATTAGACTCACAGAAATAGTTGGAAACAACAATCAAGCTTTCAGACACAAAAATCTTTTTCAGATATCCTGAAATATCTAAAAACTTGTCACCGTGTTTTTTAATTTTTTTTAGGAAAGCCCTTCAGCTTCTGTATCTATATCAGTACAAGCGTCTGTGTGAAATATTTTTCATATGTAGTTTTAAATGTCCACTAATATAATTGTCTAATAATTAGGACTGAAAGAAAAAGAGAAATCAGAGACTGTTGGTCACAGAATTGGTTGGAGTGTGAGCGATTCAAGCCATCCCCATCAGTCATATACAGTATGAAACTGAGATCTCCTTCAAAGATCCTTTGGCCTTCTCCCTTTCCATCAGTCTGTTCATGTGTGGGACTATGGGACTGGAATCAATTCCTTCATTTTCACTCTTAATTTTCTCCATTTGAAACTGTCTTTTTCAAAAATAGCATCTTAAAGACCAGGAATAGTTTGCAACAGGATGCATTTCTGATGGCAGTATGTGTGTAATTGATTGCAGCCAAACAGGCCAAATATAGTGCAAGCAGTTAAAAAACTTACACAAGTGCTTTAGTTATGAGAGGAAGAGCAGGACAGGAGTTCTGCTTTTACACTGCCCAACAGTTGTTATGGGACACAATTCTTTGCTGGCTTCTAGACTGGGACAGAGCATCAGGTGGTGATGGAGGAGTCGTCTCCATTCCTTGCATTCCCTGTTTTCCTTGTGCAGTTCTGATGTCAAATGCCAAGAAAATGTACTTGCAAATAAGATGAGAAAGCTGCATTATGGTTCTTTGTCCCTTGTACATTTCCTTTTGTGCTTTTGTCCCACAGCACCATGTCAGCTGAATTTGGGTCCTAGGAGAAGAGCTGTTACATGTACGGAGACCTGCTCTTTTTTACTTTCCAGGTTACCCTTAATGAATGATTTGTTGCCTTGTCTGAATATTTCAGCACATCCTCTTTTAAAAATGCATTCAGCCCAGGAAGGAAGCAGGAAACAACACTAACCAAAGCAAGTAATCACACATGAATAATTTCAGTAGAGTAAATGCAATGGGATTGGTCCTGCAAGGGAGAGAGCTACATCCCCAATGGGGTCTGGACATCGTAATCTTGAGATTTGTAATTCTCACAGCCTAAAAGGTTCTCCAGTCCTGGTTCAAGGACTAAATAATAAAAAAGCCAGCAAGATGAGCACATATTAGTTAGAAAAAATGTCAGAGGACCAGGTCCTCAATATAACTCCCAAAAGATGGCTAAGACTGTTGTTTCACTAATGATTGCCAGCTGTAAGTGCTGGCCCACAGTTAAGCACTTCAGTTAAGTAAGCCATTCCTCGTTAAAAAAATGCTAGATGCATGTTGTCACAATTTTAAACTAAAGAGCTCAGCGGTTAGAGCCAGTATTCAGTAGGTGATTTGTTTGTGAATCCTTACCCACCCAGAGCTGGAGCCTCCCCCGCCATGTGCCAAGATGTTGGGACACACAGCGCAGGGAGGGGGAATCCTGACCTCACTCAGTCATGATGCTAAGGAGAATAATTAAATATTCACTGAAGTGAGGACTTGACCTAACTCATCCACATCTCTGATGAATGTCCTCATTACCAGGATACAGAGTCATATTTCCTCTCTTTCTGTCCAGATGCATACTTAATTTCTTAGGCAACGTGAGGAGAGCTCCAAACAGGACGGCTGAAGGAAATGCACTCTTGCATACATAACGTCTCGGTGGTTGGAGCACTCTGCTGGCAGAGGGGAGCAGGAAAGAGGCTCAGCCCAAGCTCCTTCTTCAGCAGGAGACAACTGAAGGGCGGCCTCGCTGAGGAGTGAATTTTCCAGGGTGCTAAAAATGCACTGGAACCAGCCGGGTGGCTAAACAGGAACTGTATTGATAAAATGTAAATGAAGTACACAGATCTCCTCCTCGCTGTCTCTCAAGTACAGCCCAGTCCAGGAAATGGGCTGGATCAGGCACTCCAGGAGAGAGGGGATGGATGGAAGAGCTATTTTGAGATTTCTGTGGAGTTTGGCTCCAAGCAGCTCAGGGGCATTAAAGCCGAGGTACATGCTGGGTGGGCAGAAACCTGGATGCCAAAGAGACTCTTGCCAGTATGGTTTTAGACATGTTTAGAGGTTGGCAAAGGGTAGCCATAGCATTTAATGTCCTCTTCGGTAAATGTATATAAATGTTAGGTGTCTAAGTGGACCTAATCCTCAGTGTTTCTGAATGGCTTGCTACTTCAAACCGTCACAAGAAATGCAGAATCCCTGGTGCTTGGTTGAGCTCAGTCCAAGACTGGCATATGGCTTTCTCTTTGTTCTTTTGTGGACCACTCAGTGACTCTTAGGGCAGTTCCAAACGTGAATGGATATCTGCAGAGCCTTTAAACTATGCTATGTAATTCCTGATGGGTATGACAGTCTTGTTAATTAAAAACAGAATTTATCATTTCAGATTGACTTACTAGTGGGCTGTTCCATATCCTTTTGTCTTGGTAAAGCCTATTGATATTGCAACCACTAATGCTGGTAAACCTGAAAAAAACCCAAAACAGTAATGACCATTAGATGCTGAGCAAAATATTGCTGTTCTGCCTCGACAAAAAGTGATGGGGCAAGATAATGCAAAACCACCAATTTTACATGGAATGAATCATTTAATGAAGCACAGTGTTATTGCAGGATTTGCTTTTCTGAAGCACTGGTGGGGAGGAGGACACTGTTTTCTGCCCACGGTGTACCAATTCGATATAGCTAAATTACTGGTACATTTGACAGGTCTTAAAGTGAACTAGGAAGAGGTTTCACGAATATTCAGTGATTCTTTTTTCTTGTTTTATTTTGATTTCTTGATATTGCACTACTTTGCTGAAAATCTAAAATTTTGTTAAAACATATTTATAAAAGAATGCTAAAATATACACCAGCGTAGCTTGAGCTTGAGATAAAGTGGAAAGGATCCTAACCTAGTTTTCTTTTTAGTAACAGGCTGTCTGCTATCTTTCAAGTTTACTGAAGAAAATGATATTCTTGATGTTGTCGCTGCATTAAACATTTCATTCCAATGATTCTGAGGAAATGAATTTACGGACTTACCCCATCCAAGGCACAGAAAACGTTTCCTTATGAGCCGTGTCCTAATTTTTCCGGTAACAGCCATATATGACTGCCACGCTTCTGTCAAAACCCAACAGAATGAAGCTAAGAAGAAGAAGTGTAAAAATGCGGTGGTTGTGGTGCAGATGCCCTGCAGGGAGCAAAGAGAAGCTCATTCTGAATACTTAGGGACACTCATTTCTCTTTTCAATTCAAAGAGTTGTCATATTCTATCATCTTGACCTTTATCCTTATCATCAATTCCCCATTTATGATGTGATGGCCACAGAGAGAGAGAGAAAGAAAGAGAGATGTTGATGGGGATTAGGCAGAAGAGATCTTGACTGTTTTCACAACCACTGAGTGTGAAGAGCAGGGAAAAAGAACACAAAAGAAATCATGCCACCAGACTTTTCTCTACGCATTTACTTTGACCAGGGATCATCATAACACCATTCTGGCAAGCAAGTTAAAAAGTTACTGATTATAAAATCTCACAGAGCCGAATAAAGAAAATGTGGGGATATAAATGCTCCTAATTGCCAGTTACATTTTCTTTCCTTCAATGCAGAAAGATCCTGACTGTAAATCTGAATTTTAGGCAATCGTTTAAGTTTGATTTATTTCATTTTTTAACTTAAATCTTATAGAACATTAACCTATTGGAATATACTGCCTGAGATCTTTTTAGTCAGGTTTAAGTACCATAACCTTAACAATTACCCTGGATATTGTTTTTATGGGTGTCAGTCATTTGTCATGTGAAAAGTATTTTGAGCACATGCAATTGGCTTTCTTTTGTCACTGTAGCACTCAATTAAACTTGAAATTGTAGCTTATATAAATGAGCTTCTTGGCATAAATGACGATCTACCCTCCACTGTGTCGCTTAAAATGCCAGTTGCAGGCTATAAAATGCAGTGTGCATTGTACCCCAGAAGTAAAACCACACCAGTAGTGTTGAGAATATCCTTATCACAATTTATCCTTATCACAATTTGAAGTGTCAAAATTATATCAAGGTTAAAAAAGAAATATTTCACACATACAATATTAGCAATGCAAGATCGCAGTTGAGAAAGGTAGATATTTTTATGGTTATTTCTTTATGCAGCATACACATCTAATAGCTACTTACACGCATGTGTAAGGCTAGTCAATTTTTTTACTAAAATCCCAATTCAGCAAAGTATTTAGGGAGAAAATATGCAAGTTCCTAATTATATATAGATGCTTGCATATATTGTTGAATCAAGGCTTGTAGCTACAAAATCTGGGAAGGATAAAATATATATGACACCCCGCATGTTTTTTTACTTCGTTTTATACTCCTAATTATTTTCAGGCCTTTTTGTTTTAGAATTTCTACTGTGTTAATTTTCCCAGATTCTTATCTGAAATCAATTGTGTTGGTTCACTCCAATAGTCATCTCAAATACAAAACTGATAGCTGATATCAGCTGATATTAGCGTTAGTTGATATCAACCTCTGAACTTTCAAAAAGTTGTGCACTTGAAGAGTCAAAACTTAATGATTTCCTGCTATGAATTTACAGATGTGTCAAACATCTTGTTTTCTAATCTTGGGTCAAATTGTCTATTTAAATCTGGGGTAAAAGGGGTTCTATATAATTATATGCAAAAGAACTATCATTTATTTTTAAAAAAAGAGGAACGTAAACTGGAAAACAACAGCAGGTCCTGAAAATGCACTAGTCATTCCATCCTAGATTTTGCCATTAATTCTTATGTTTAGATGTCCCTAAAGTATGTGGATTCATAAAATCTATCCTATTAAAGCCCGACTGACAGTAGTACTTTCTGTATATGAAAAATAAATACTTATTTAAAATGAAAGCTATGCAGTGAAACACGTGATAAATACAATAGAAAATACAGAAATGTCCTTTCTTTTACTAGCTGCCTTATATGTTATGAATTCCCACTACACAACTTTAATTTGCTTTCCTATCAATGTTTTTGTAAAAGCTAGCATGTTCTGTTGGAACAAGAATTTGACAATAAAATGACTTTTGAGAAATAGTACAGAATCTTTTAAGGAAAAACTGCATAGGTAAAACACAGTATTACCCTGACAAAATGTGAATATACTATTTCCCATATAAATAATGCAAATACAAACAAATCCTGATCTTTTTGGTGAAAACATTGGTAACTCTTATGGCTAACTGAGTACAGACTGTAGGATTTAGTTCTTAATTTATCCCCTGCACTGAAAGAAAGATAGATGATGATAATCTGAGACAAATGTGGACACGGCTGTTGTGGAAGGAAGAACTGTGATGGAAATGTTAATCATGTTGATCACAAAAAATGAGAAGACAGAAGCAAGTTTTGTTAGAAGCAATCTGTGCTCTGGCTGGAATATATGACTGCTGATTACAACTAACTCTTCTGTATGGCAGACAGGGGTCTTTAATGAACACCCATGGTAAGTCTGTATCACTGATGTAACAGCATATTTGCATCACATGCCATCAGAAAGATGCAAATAAGCCTCAAAACACCACCTAACAACCGTGGTGGGCTTGTGATGACAGAAACATGTGCAAGCAGTGCTTGAAGTGAATTCAGCCTTCCTCCTTCCCCAGCCAGAGAAGCAGTCCTGGCAAACGAAATCCCCCTCTTCTAGGTGTAGACATGGGCTTAGCGCAGTTGACCGATACCCCCCTGGAAATCTGGTTTTTATGTACTTCTGTATTCTTCCCCTTTGATAAACAAATAAACAAGCATTGCTGTGCTGTCTGGGAAAGCGCTATATCTTGGAAGCCTATTTCCAAATAGGAACAAAAATTCGTTTTCACCAAAGGCTGTTATTAAGCCGGGCATTGTGTATCTCTAGCCAGGGAGCCATAATTTTAGCAAGTACTTTATTAGTGTTTTTTTCTTTCTCACCAGGCCATGGCCTACTCCCAGTCTCTCCTTCTCCCTCTCCTCTTCTTGGTCTTCAAGGGACCACCACCTCCCCTCACCTCGCTGCACAGGCAGCAGCATCGCTAAAACTTTGTGGCCCGTCCCTCACAGAAAGCTGCAGTGTGGCAACCTGTTTGCACCAAGAGATTGTGGTACACATCTTCCCCATTGCTTTAGGAGGAGACGGTTCTTATTTGTTTCTAATTCTAGTTTATTAAAACTCACTGAATTAATTACCTGTGCTGAGCACCTGTCAACTTGCAACAAAATGAATTTTAACAGCCTAATTTATTCATTACTTCTTCAAGCTTCTAAAATTAAGTCAACTTTGTTACTCTAACCTCCTCTTCCTCCCATTGCTGTTGTTCTCAGCTCCCCATATCTAATTCTGATTGCAAGTGGGGGAAGGGAGCTTTTCTGTCCTCAGAATGCACAATTTCATGAGGTTTAATTAAGCCTCAAGTGTTTACTTACCTTGAATATCTAAGTAAGACCATTCATCCCTTTTTAATAAACAATACACTATTGAAAGCAAGAGCTCACATTGGGTATCAAATTGTTTCCTTCTTTCATGCTTGTAAGACACCCACTCTAAATGAGGGTACACAGTTGAGAAATATGAAAAACAGTGGAAATTCAAAGCTACTTATTCTAGGAATTAATATTTTTAGTATAAGAATGATGAATAATATAAAGCATATTTGTCCATTTTTATGACCTACAAAAAGCAGGTCATAAATGCAACCTCAAAATAATCATTTATCAGTATTTTTGGATCACCTCGTTGTTTTTTTTTTTTTACATATTAGTGGGTTTTTTAGCAGCAGTGTGAACAGATCTCCCACACAAAGACACAGAGGGCTGAGTAAGGAGACTTGATTTGTCGTCTTGCCCTGAAACATGTTATTTTTCCTTCAACAAACTAGTTGCCTGTCTCTGGGTTCTGATAAATAGTACAAGAATCAAAGCTACTGGAAGATGAACATGAAAAATGAAATCTGTATTTGTGACAGCAAAATGATTAGGGCTAAAATCCAGTCAGCTGGATTATGTCATGAAGTAGAAATGAAAACTAGGAGAAAACAATTTAAATAATAAAATTTCTTGGAGATCAAAAGAAATCTTGCCCTTAACTTAGCTCTGAGGAGATAAGCCTAAGGAGATAAATTAAATGAGTGCTAATTTTATTCTTATGAAGTTCTGCCCATGCACTAAATACACAAACAAAGAGCCCTTAAAGACCACAATACAGAATAAATGAAACAAAGAACAAATAAAACAAAGAGAATGCAAAGGACATAGCAAGGAGCAGAAATATAGTTCTATGTCAAAACTGGTATATTTTACTGGCTTTTTTGTGACTTTCAAGTCGGCAACTATAAAACAGTTTATCTTTTCCTTCTTTAAATTAAAAATACAAATTCATAAAGGAAAATACTGCTTATTATTCTTCATTTGATTCTTTTTATTATTATTTATTTTTAAACTGATTTGCACAATACAGTACCTTTGTTTCAGGAATGGCAGACACTGTCAGAATACAGGTAGACAGCATACTGGTCAGGTAATACTGAATTCTAGACTAAATACTAATTTCTAGAGTAAACGGCCATGAAATAGTAGATGGTCTTTCAGAGGCTGTGGAACAAAAAAGGGCTGTGGGCTTGCATCTCAGGAGTGTTTTTTCTGGAAGGGGGACAGATTTTCAATAACAAAAAACTATGGCAAGGAAGGCTGCCTCTTCAGTTGCAAATATATTTGAAACCGCCTGAGAAATCATAGCTGTAGACTTTCAGGTTTCTCTTCCAGGATCATTAATATTACTGGCACCGTAAAGCTTTGAAGGTACCATATAATTTAAAAAAAAAACATGTTCTTTTTTTTTGCCAGGTTCAAGTACTGCTAACGCCACTTGTTCAAACAAAGAATTCAGGAAATCTAATACCCATATTGAAAATAGCACTATAGTGGAAGGAATTGTTCTAAAATAACATTACTCATATTTTAAATCAACAGCTATGAAACGTCTTTAATTAGCTTATAGACAAACATTTAGCTCTGAGCTGAGCTATAAAAAGCTAAAAGAGTAGCAACAGAACAAGGAGACATAAACACCCTCAGTGAGTAGCACCTAATGGGAGAAGGAGGTTATGGGATCCTTCAGTGGGTGTAGGTAGCCTGAATGACAGACATAAGGTTGGACTCAATGATCTTAAAGGTCCCTTCCAACCTAGACGATTCTATGATTCTATGATTCTATCTAAAATCTTCTCCAGTGTCCTTAAAAGTTGAAGGCTCAAGTGGTCTAACTTCATTACAGTGTGTTCTGATATTTGACATGATAACCCAAAATAATTAGCATTTGACTTCACGAGCATTTATGTGAAGAGATATGCACAGTTAATTATTATACTGCAGGATTCTATATGAGGTACACGAAAATGTGAATGGTAACCTTTACTAGGATTTTTAGAGCAAGTTTATTTTTAATGCACCTGTAGTGTGCTTTGAGTAGTTATGTGATCTCCTCCACAAAGATAATGAGTGATAACTAAGGACACTCAATTTTTTGTTCTACTCAATCATTTTTGTTTGCCTGCAACAAGCAAGATGCCTTTCTAGGTTCTGATAAATAGGTTATAAGCTGTAAATGACCCAGCTGTTTCTGTAATTCCTTTGTTTTATTTTACGACTGCAATCTCACAAAGGACATCTATATCATCAACAGCACTGCAATGCCACAGGAAGATATTTTCAGTACCAATTTTTTATTTCTTTTTTTTTTTTTTTTTTTTTTTTTTTTTCACGTTTAAATTTTCAAAACAGTTTTCAAAC